>ML662436.1:20768125-20892161 GCA_007570785.1 Antilocapra americana
GTTGGACTATAAAGAAAGCTGAGCGCAGAAGAATTGATGCTTTTAAACTGTGGTGTTGGAGAAGACTCTTGAGAGTCGTTAGACTGCAAGGAGATTCAACCAGTCCATCCTAAAGGAGATCAGTCCTGAGTGTTCATTGGAAGGACTGATGTTGAAGCTGAAACTACAATACTTTGGCCACTTGATGCGAAGAGCTGACTCATTCAAAAAGACCCTGATGCTTTGAAAGATTGAGGGCAAGTGGAGAAGGGGATGAAAGAGGATGAGATGGGTGGGTGGCATCTCCAACTCAATGGACATGGGTTTGGGTGGACTCTGGGAGTTGGTGATGGGCAGGGAGGCCTAGCATGCTGTGTTTCACAGGGTCACAAAGAGTCAGACACCACTGAGCCACTGAACTGAACTGATCTTAATCTTTTTTCTTTTTCCACTGAACAGCTTAGTCAAATAAACATATTCCATAGTTCATTGGAAAAGACCCTGATGCTGGGTAAAATTGAAGGCAAAAGGAGAAGGGGATGGTAGAGGACGAGATGGTTAGATAGTATCACCAACTCAGTGGACAAGAATTTGAGCAAATTCCATGGGATACAGTGGACGACAGAGGAGTCTGGTGTGCTACAGTGCATGAGGTTGCAAAGAATTGGACTCGACTTAGTGACTGAACAAGAACAACAATAACATAGTCTATATTTCTTATTCAATTTTGCAGACATGGTAAACTTTAACTCCAGGAGAGAGTCACTAATTGAACTTAATCTCAGCCACATATTAAGTATGTGGCATCAATTTTCTCGGCATGAAAATATTATATAATCAATAACGAATGGCTGGTTTCATGGTGGTTATTTGCATGAAGATGCACATCCCTTACCAAGAATGGTGAATGTTGTAACTTTGCAGCCAGTGTCTATATTAAAATCATAGCTCCAGCAATAAGCTATATAAACTTGGGAAGATTTTAATACTCTTTGCCTGAGTTTCCTTAGCTGCAAACTAAACTAAAAACATTTTAGCCCATATCTTGTATTGTTGCTGTGAATATTTAATGCAATGAATAATACATAAAACAAACTTAGAGGAGACTCATAACCAAGCATGTTTTGAGTATTCAGTAAATGCTGATGGTGATTGTTCTAGCTGTATTTTCTGGTGAACAACATTGAGCTTTCAGCTACAACACATACTCCCTTTGGCACCAGTCAGTTCACACTAAAGCTAAAAATATCAGATGGAAGTCATAAGTCTAAGGTAAGATTATTATGAAATCTGCCTAATGTATAGAAAATGAAAGAATAATTTATGAATCTATCACTTAGATTATCAGTATGAGGTGAAACACTGCCTTTATCGATGGCAAACCAGAGCAAAGTGCTCATATTTGGTATTCAGTAACACAGTTTTGGGAAAGCAAACTATGTCGTTTATAGTTTCAACCAGGAGACTATCTATATGGTTAAAATTTTAAATAAGTCCTTGAAATTGTTATACTTGAGAGAAACCCGTGTCAAGGAACATAGTTTTGCCCTATCCTCTGTATATTAATATTTAAATAAATGTGGAGATGAACAGTATGTGAACCACGAGCTTCCAAATGTACAAGCTGGTTTTAAAAAAGGCAGAGGAACCAGAGATCAAATTGCCAACAACCTCTGGATCATCGAAAAAGCAAGAGAGTTCCAGAAAAACATTTATTTCTGCTTTATTGACTATGCCAAAGCCTTTGTGTGGATCACCACAAACTGTGGAAATTTCTGAAAGTGATGGGAATACCAGACTACCTGACCTGCCCCTAGAGAAATCTATATGCAGGTCAGGAAACAACAGTCATAACTAGACACGGAACAACAGACTGGTTCCAAATAGGGGAAGGAGTATGTCAAGGCTGAATATTGTCACCCTGCTTGTTTAACTTATATGCAGAGTGCATCAGGAGAAATGCTGGGCTGGATGAAGCACAAGCTGGAATCAAGATTGCCAGGAGAAATATCAGTAATCTCAGATATGCAGATGACATCACCCTTATGGCAGAAAGTGAAGAACTAAAGAGCCTCTGATTAAAGAGAAAGAGGAGAGTAAAAAAGTTGGCTTAAAACTCAACATTCAGAAAACTAAGATTATGGCATCTAGTCCCATCACTTCATGGGAAGTAGATGGAGAAACAGTAGAAACAGTGACAGACTTTATTTTTAGGCTCCAAAATCACTGCAGATGGTGACCTCAGCCATGAAATTAAAAGATGCTTGCTCCTTGGATGAAAAGTTATGTCAGTCTAGACAGCTTATTAAAAAGCAGAGGCATTGCTTTGTCAACAAAGTTCTGTCTAGTCAAGGCTATGGTTTTTCCAGCAGTCATGTATGTGATGTGATGAGTTGGACTGTAAAGAAAGCTGAGTGCTGAAGAATTGATGCTTTTGAACTGTGGTGTTAATGAAGACTCTTGAGAGTCCCTTGGACTACAAGGAAATCCAACCAGTGCATCCTAAAGGAAATCAGTCCTGAATATTCATTGGAAGGGCCGATACTGAACCTGAAACTCCAATACTTTGGCCACCTGATGGGAAGAACTGACTCATTAGAAAAGACTCTGATGCTGGGAAAGGTTGAAGATGCGAGGAGAAGGGGATGACAGAGGATGAGATGGTTGGGTGGCATCACCAACTCAATGAACGTGAGTTTGAGTAAACTCCAGGGTTTGGTGATAGACAGGGAGGCCTGGCGTGCTGCAGTCCAGGGGTAACAAAGAGTTGGACACGATTGAGCGACTGAACTGAACTGAACTGAAATGTGGAGAGGAAAGTCAGGCTAAGTTCATTATGGTATTTTAACTTCTGAAAAAATTAATCTCACTAATGGAGCAACTTAAAAACAAATTTGATCTTATTATATCTATCAGTTTGTTTTATGGCTCAATTGTTTTGGTTTCTTGTTTTTGTTTGTTGAGGTGTTGTTTTATATGGGAAAAGACTGAGGATGACAGTTTCATGGTAGTAAAGATTGTTATAGATATTCCAAAATTAGAATTATCAATGATTCTTCAGGTGATTTTGATAGAAATTTCCTAAAATGCTCACAATTTTCTCCCCTTTCCTGTACAATTTCCTGCCTATTTTGCCATTTAACTTTGCAGCTTCTCCCGTCATGTGGAAGAGTGTACTTCTCAGACTAAATCAGGCCTGGCTTTGGGACTTGTTTTGGCCAGTGGAATGAGGTGAATGCAACACTGCAACACATCCAGTGTTTGGGTGCTCCTGGCTCTTGTTTTGTTTTGACCAAGCCATGAGAAAAACATAAACTTTTGGGGTAGAGTCACCCTGTTGCTCCAGCATAGGGCAAGTGAGAAAGTCTAGCCAAGCAAAGAAGCCCCCAGACATCCCACAGTGGACAAGAGGGGCAGAGAGACCCCCTTCAGGAAGAGTTCACCATGGTCCAGAGGAGAAGAAGCACCCAACCACTAATCAGTGCATATTGTCTTAAGTCACTAAGTCTTGGAGTCTCCTCTGAACAGATTCTTCTTTCTCATTATATGACTAATGCGTGTAATACTCATTGGGAGAAAAGTGAATGAATCAATCAATATTTGCTAATACATTATATCTATAATTTATCTCCAAGTTACTTTGTGCCAGGAATATTCCAAATATTTACATAAATTGTCTCCATTCTTTTCCTCACCAATAAAAATAGCAATGGTGAGCCTTACTTTCTGGTTGTGAGCTAGGTGCCTATGGAATCACGAAAGCAGAGTTTGTCTCTTCTTGTGGAATTCTCATTGAGAATGAGTGTCCAGGTTTCCATGTGTCACAAATACGGAATCACTGAAGTAGTGGCTAATCTAATTAAAGTGATAATTAAATTGCTTTGAATCCTTTTCCCCTCTCTTTTTTATGTAATTAGACAGTGTATTTTTTGCTGGATGCCTTATGTTACAATTTACAATAACCTTAGATCTCTTTTTAGACTGTTGATATATAGTGGCTGAATTCTGCAAATTTTTCATTAGTAACTTTTTCAGATGTCTCTGTGCTATGTTTTGCTTAGTCTCTCAGTCATGTCTGACTCTTTGTGACTCCATGGACTATAGTCTTCCAGGCTCCTCTGTCAATGGGGATTCTCCAGGCAAGAATACTGCAATGGGTTGCCGTGCCCTCCTCCAGGGTATCTTCCCAACCCAGAGATCGAACCCAGGTCTCCCACATTGCAGGCAGATTCGTTACCACCTGAGCCACCTGGGAAGCCCAGATGTCTCTACTGTCATAAATTTCAGATTTAAAAAAGAAAAGTTCAGGTTTTAATAGTGGGAAGCATAGAAATAGAGTGAACATTTACCAATTCCATACTATAAACATGGCCTTGGTCTATTTTAGCCTTGGAGATTAAGGTAATTTAAAGATAAGCTTTTCTTCAGGCTGTCATCAGTGATACACACTTCTTACTCTGCAATTTTTTATAAGTATAACAAGCTAAATAGAAGCAAGTATATTAAGGTTTCAATTTAAGGTGGTTCATTTTGCTGGCATAAAATTACTCACTTTTTGCTCATTTTGTAAGTGACTTTAATCACAGCTACAAACAGAAAATATCTGCTAATCGTATTCTTTCATGCAAAGGCATTTTACATATATTTAATTATCAATGTCTACAAAATAACAGTGAGAAAGGTCATTTTGGACCCATTATAAGGATTATAAATTCCTTATACAAGTTAATATAGGAAAAAAATTAGAAGTCCTTACTTTCACTGGCTTCAAATAGTATTATTTCCACACTAGATTATAAACTGCTTTTATTTCTCCCAACTAACTTTTTTAGATATATACTGATATGGAATCTATTCCCGAAAAGCCCAAAATAAAACTGAAGTAAAGAAAAAGATTAGAAACTCTAGTCTCAGATGCCTAGCTCAGTGGTACCTGACTCAAAGGAATATTATACTGACATCTCTTATCATTTTGACTGATGTCCTGCTTCTATCTCAGAAGAAAAGAACATTTTCCTTCCCCGTCATCTGTACAAAATAAAGCAGGCAGGAGATTGCTTTTGACTCATTCTAATTATCAAAACTACTTTCTCACTCTCATTACCCATCTCTGGTCTCTCCACTGAACTGTGGTGCTTCAGCGATTTTGTATGCCAGTTAATGGGTCTTCTATCACATACATTTGTATCACCCTTCCCCTTTTCATTGTGAAAATAAAAAAAATGCAAATGTGAAATGCATTTCTATTGCCATTTAGCCTTCAGTTTACATTCTATCACCCATTTATTCACATCATTACTTGTATACTTTAGTGCTCAGTTATAACAAAAATTGTCTGGGTAATTTTATCGGATATATGCACACTGCTTTGGGAATGTGTGAACACTGCAGATAAGGTTAAGTTTTACAACAAGGGGTATTATGGAAAAACAATTCGAAAACTAAAAATGACAAAAGAAAATGTAGAAAATAAGTAAAAGATATTAGGTTTTCATACTATGAGTAATTATCTCAATCAAATAATTACCCAAAAGTTAGTAGAGATTACAAATATCAATTGGATGAAGAAGTTAAATGGTTAGTGTTTAGAAAATCATATTGGATTACTAAGAGAAGCTAGAATGGAGTCCTTATTAAACTTTTTAATGTACTGACTAATATCAAGGGTGAAACCCATGCTCTTTAATAAATCACACTGGATGCCACTTCCAGAGAGTGAACAGTATTTTAAATGACTCATATTTCTGACCTGAAAGGACAAGTCTACATAAGATCCTTTTAAAATAAGTGTGGCCATTTTACCCACTATCCGTTTTCTACTGCAAATAATTTTATGCTAACTGACGTGAAATAAATAGTAAAATACTGGCTTTCTGGGGCCAGGAAGTATGATTAATAATGTTAAATAGAAAGTATCATGGCATTTATGTTTCAGCCCAAAGGCAGATCCACTTTTAGCACAGAATCCAATCAGGAAGTGGTTCATCCATCTAAAAGAGCAGCGTATTAAACCTCCTTTTCATCTCCAGAGGACACAGAGAAATCTCACTTCATCAGACTCACAGAGAGCCAGGCACATAGCAAGAGAAGCTCTGTTCTATGCGTGACATGTATCTGGTGGCCAGCTCACTGCAGAGACCAAAGGAAGAAAAGCAAATTCATCATAGAAGCACATATAAAGATTCTGTATATTCAGAGGTTTTTTTTTTTTTTTTTTGTGTGTGTGTGTGTGTGTGTGTGTATGAAGGCCAGTATGAAGTTTGAACATTTCTGCAAATAACGTTAAGGGTTCAACTCAAGAAAGTCACTTCCCAGCATAGACACAAGGTCAGGGAAGGTAGAAAAAGAAAAGAAATGGGGAAACCCTCATACACTGCTAAGTTTTTGTTTTAACTAGTCTCAGTCTTAAATAACATAAACTTAACATAATGCTCCTACTACATAGCATTTAAAATTTTTAAAAATATGCATCCTATGTTTGTGCTGAAATTCATAGAATGAGCTCTACAACTTTTTGTAATATGACAGCTCCAAGTTTAATACACACACTCACTCACACACACACACACACACACACACACACACACACACACACACTCTACAGGCAGTGTTAGCAAAAATATTCTGGACTAGTGAATCTTACTTCTTCATTGCAGTAAAGTTCCTATTCCCCAGAGTAATCAGCGCAAGTTTCTAGAACAGGCATTACCAGAGAATATAGTCCCAGTAGGAATAGCCCAATCAGGGGTTTTCTCACTCTTTACTTAAATTCTAATAAACAGTTGGTGAGTTTCTAAATGTTCTTTTGATGTTTCCCTTACTTATATCCAGGCAGAATTTAAGTCATGTCTGACTCTTTGTGACCCCATGGACTATACAGTCCTTGGAATTTTACAGGCCAGAATACTAGAGTGATTAGCCAGTTTCCTTCTCCAGAGGATTTTCCCAACCTAGGGATCAAACCCAGATCTCCTGCATTGCAGGCAGATTCTTTACCAGCTGAGCCACCAGGGAAGCCCAAGAATACTGGAGTGGGTAGCTTATCCCTTCACCAATGGATCTTCCCAACCCAGGAATTGAACCAGGGTCTCCTGCATTACAGGCAGATTCTTTACCAGCTGAGCTACCAGGGAAGCCCTAACACAGACAAGAAACCCTTTTTTCATGTGGACCATTTTTAAAGTCTTTTTTGTTACAACATTGCTTCTGTTATTTATGTTCTGTTTTTTTGGCCATGAGGCATGTGGGATCTTAGCTCCCTGACCAGGGATCAAACCCTCATCCCCTGCATTGAAAGGTGAAGTCTTAAACACTGCACAGCCAGGGAAGTCCCTAACAGACAACCCTTATTTTGTGACTCATCCACATGCATTATTTTAAAAATAATGCTATTATTATAGTTGTTCATGAGCCAGATTTAACATAAAACTATTGTGGTAAAGCTCATAAAGTAATTGTTATGAAACTGGGTTAATAGCTTTATATTTAAAACATCCTCTGTTTATAAAAAGTGAAAGAAAGTGAAAGTCGCTCAGTTGTGTCTGACTCTTTCGACCTCATGGACTATATAATCCTTGGAATTCTTCAGGCCAGCATACTGGTGTAGGTAGTCTTTCCCTTCTCCAGGGAATCTTCTCAACCCAGGGATAGAACCCAGGTCTCCTGCATTGCAGGTGGATTCTTTACCAGCTGAGCCACAAAGAAATAAGTGAATTATGGCAATTAGAGCAGAAATAGTTTCATTCGAAGCTAAGTTTTAGACTGGACTCTTTCCACAAGCAACTTCATTCCCTGTCCTATATTACGTATGAAAACAAGTACCATGCTCTGGGTCAAAATGAACCTCTTTTCCACTTACTGCAAATGAAATGCTATCTTTGAAATATATACAAATTGTCATGCATTTCTTAAGGTATACTCGTGCTTTCATATTAAATAGTTTGTCTCAACCTCTCACCATCAATCCCAGCCAAATATCACCAACATAGCTTTGCACGCAACTCTGACTTTCCTTTAGGTTGGCATACTCCTTGTTTGAGCTGGCACTAATCGATCAATACGCTCATACTTCAGCTGTTCAAGCAGCAGCTAACCAAGCAGCCACAACAAACACAATCCTGGCAGCTCCCAATGTGTGTCTCTGCCTGCAATTCAGATGCTGTTTGCAAAGAGTTTACATGTAGACCACGTAGCTCTCAGAATGCTCAGCGCTAGGATTTTAAAACAGAAAGCTTATTAGGCACACAGTCCAGCAAATTGAATCATTACAAGTTGTTGCTCAAAATAGTTTAGGAAGATAGAGTGCATGGTTACATATTTTTATACACAAAACCTAACATTTTCTTGGACAAGGCCACTACTATAGCAAATGATAACATTCTGGCAAGAAGCACTGAGCACTGATTCAATGAAGTACCATATTATTTACCTATAAGAACAAACTGATTTCTTGCCAATTTAAATCACAGAGGTGGAGAGGAAAGAAGGGGTATGTATGAGATAAGTAGATTTTTTTTTTACTTGTTATAGATGTATTTGGTGGGAAGTATAACTTGGTAATATTAGAGATGAATGAATCTACTTAGGACCTCACACAAATTTGATTTGTAGAAAGTCTTTGAACAAACTTGACATTAAAATCAATCATAATGGTAGAAAAATAAATAGAATTTGGTGTCTCCACTGTCACAACTTACAGTATATGAGATAGCACAGATACTGAGAAACTGTAAATGCACAAAGTCTTGTACTATAGAAGCCTATATCTGAGGGAAGAAATTTTCCTGAGACATTGACATTTAATCTAGATTGGGAAATGATTGACTTTTGCCTACGAAGGAAGAGTGTAGGGGTTAGCAGAGCACTCCATTGACGGGACAGCAAAAGTGAGTGTTTAGAAGCATGACATGATATCATGTACTGCAGGTTCCTAAACTGATTCAGAATGGATAGTCCAGATTATACGAGGGGATAAGGTTAAAAAAGAAGGTAGGAAATGTTCTTTAGTGCTATGCCAATCCTATCTCAAATACTTATTTGTTTCTAAATAATATGTGGTATCATGAGATATGGGTTTTCCTGGTGGCTCATAGTAAAGAATCTACCTGCCAATGCTGAAGACATAGGTTTGATCCCTGGGTTGGGGAGATTCCCTGGAAAAGAATATGGCAACCCTCTCCAGTATTCTTGCATGGGAAATTCCATGGACAATCCTGGCGAGTGACAGGCCATGGGGTAGCAAATGAGTCAGACCTGATTTAGCAACAGAACAATAACAACAGTAATGAGATATATTTTGAGAGGAGCATTATTACTTTATAGAGATTGGGCTGAAACAGATAATACATTCTGGTAATCCCAGTAAACCAGCACTGGCAACATAGTTGGATAGGAGTAGAGAAACTGGACAAACATTTTAAAGACAGCAATTTGAAACATAGGAAGTAAAGTAGAATAAAGAATCAAAGACAACTAAATCAAATATACTTTTAAAAGTAAGTGAATAGTAAAATATCATTGCTGCTTATTTGATACAGAGTTGGAAGGACTATACAAAATTATCTCCAAATTAAATAAATCAGTAAAATATCCTTCAATATCATCTGAACTTTCTAATAATGGAAACATTGCCAGAAAATACAAGAAAACTGATGTATGAAATAATTTGATGTCTCTCAGGCAATATAATTCTCACATGATAAAGGACTCTGGTCTGAAGATTAACAATATGTTTTCTAAAGAGAACTTTATTATAGCTAATATTAAATATTCAGCCATGAAGATAGTATTATGGACATTATTGTTTTCTCTCTGCCACATGAGAATAGTAATACAAGCAGTAATTTAAAAAAACTTATTCCCAAACATTTATAACCCTTCAGTGATTATGCATTATACCAACTAAATCATATTCCTTTATATAGTTCTATGAAATATAGCATGGAAAACGTAGTTATTATCGAATGTGAATAATCTAGATCTTCTGGTGACTCTAAATTATGGTCTCAAAAAGTAGATTATCATTACTACTTATAATACATACAATCCAATGAAAGCACAGGAAAGGTGAAAATCACCTGTTTTTATTACATGTCAGATACACTTACAGGGATCCCCTAGCATGATCCTTGACTGTCATCCTGACATCCCTTTCATGATCTTTTTCACTTTTGTTTTCAAATACTTTTCCTCATTGTCCCACTTTCAGAAGAAATTGTCAACATTATGAACACTGATGCTCTCAGAATATCCCTAGAGAGGCTAGCAAAATAAGACATTTCATTTCTACACTTTCACTTGACTTAGCTTAGACTGATACCAGGTGACACTATTACTTTGGGTTGTGGATGTTGTTTGGGAAGAAGGGAGTAAAATAAAAGATAAAATTATCATTTCAAAAGTGGCTACATCTGGGGGCTACCTTATCTACCAGTTTTCATTTAAAGTAACAACTCTAAGAATGATTGCCTACCGCTGAAATTCTCAACATCTTATTTCATTTTAAATAATTCTCTGCTACTGGAAGATATGAAAACATTAATAGGGCTTGAAAAATGCTCCACAGGGGTAATATTTAAGTCATTAGGGTCAGAGCCATGTGAAGTTTTTCATGCATAAAGAGATGAGTTCGTTATGGCAAAGTATTTCTACCATGTCTTTTCATTTGTAATATAGAATTATGCTTGGTTCATCCATATTTTACTGTAAGACTGTACAGATTGCAACATACACACACAGGGACCATCTCATATATCTTTGAATCATTCAATATGCTTTGCGGTGCCTTGCATTTATAAAAAGTATGCTCAATGCATTTATGTAATATGCTCAGTTTTTTAACATTTCAGTTGAAGGGGAGATTTAAAGGTCAATGCTTACTCTGCTAAGATAAGACATTTCATACTTAGAAATAACACCCCACCATGCAGGACTTTCAACACACATATTGTTAGGAACCTAAAGGATAACAAAGAATAGATTTTTCAGGACACTTGAATGTATATGAGGTTTAAGGCACTTGAACTTTGACAGACTTGACAATTGTTAATTGCTTTTTCCCAAAGTATGCTTACTGTAAAGAAGAAAAAAACCTGTGTTTGGTTATATCACACATACACACCTATACACACAGGCCCCCCCACCTCCAAATCTTCTCACCTAAATGCATGAATACCTGAATTATTTACAAGTGTACTTTCAAGTGATTCCTAGAAAAAGTTATCTAAAAACATCTTTAAAAAAAAATTCCACTTTAGATATAGCATTTCAAAACCCAGTACATAATTAAATACATATGAAGGATCTAACTGAGTGCTTAATGCATGTAAAATTTCCTTCCACAATTCAAATTTAAACTCACTTTAGTTCTTATAAATCTTGCAAGAGTATAATTGACTTAATTTTTTTTTCCAAAACAGCTAATACATTACTTTCATTGCTATTTGGATTTTCATATAAATGAGAATAAGAAATGAGAAAAAAATGCTACCTAGTAATAATCAACAGAGAGGCAGCTTGGGAAAACCAAGTGTATTTTTTTTTTCCTCCTGTGCAGTCTTTTGTATAATTTTTTGGAGATTTTGAATATGATTCATTACAACCAACATAGTAAATAGGGTAAAATTAATTTTTGAGTCACAAATGTTCTGATAGAAATCAGCAGAGAGAAGGCTCCAGGCAGAAATTAACAATTTTTCTCTGGAGATTATGAAACCAATTTTCCACTTGCCAAAGATATTAGTAAATGCATGTGCAGAGCTATCTAGATAAAAGAACATTATTCTATAACTTTAAGTGCAATTTCTATCAGACCACAGTTCTATTTTCCTGACTCATCCACTGATAACTGGCCCAGAAAATTGGACTGGAGTCAAAAAAGCACTGAAGAGGGAACCAGGTGTTCTGGAATCCAGTTCTGTTTCTGTTCCGTAAGATTGAATTAGCTCTGGTTAATGTCTCTATAAATCAGTCTTCTCTAAAAAGAGAGGATAAAACTAGATGATCCCTAAAATAGCAAGAAACTAACAAATTCTGCTTCTGGCTTCCAATGCTAGCCATGTGAGAAAGGACAAGTATCTTGCCTAACCTGTTTTCTATCAAAATTTCTCCAGTTGTTATACTTCAGAAGCCAAGAGCAAGCATACCTTACACTCATGTAATAAAAATCATGTGATAGTGCATTTCTTCTGGGATCGATTATCTCAATTCAGTCTTACTAAAGGTCTTTGCCTACAGAAATACTTAGCCTTTTATTTACATTTTTGTTTGACACTGACTTCAATCACCTCCCAATATTTTTCTTCAAACCCCTTTCAGCCCCATTGATTTCCTTACATTTCTGTATATCAGCTAAACTACTCCTCTCTAACTAATCTATTTATCAATATCTACAACTCTTTGAACCCTCAGGTGCAATTTTTATCTTCTTGGGATCTTTCCTGGACTAAAGAAACTGCAACTATTAATTGAATAAGCATCAAGCTACAATTTGTATGCATTTGTATATGATGCTTGTTGAAGTTTTATGGCACATCCAAGACAGAGAAGCAAGAATGAGAACCATACTCAGGTATGTGCTCAGACCTCCCTTCCATCCTTCACACCTTCCTTCCTGGTCCACTCTTAACCTTGGCTTTACTGTGGCATAGGCATGGTGCTAAACACCGTCAATATAAGGAAGAATCAATCATATCCCCTTCTTGCAAGAAGGGACAGGAACATGCAGCTATGAAATCTAGCTATTACTACAAAAGCTAATAGAAACACATGTCAAGCAATCTCTTCATACTTTGGTTTGTTGGTCAGTATGGTTTAGAGGCATGGACTGAGAAATGTAAGGGATGTACCTACTCTACCTGCCAGTTGTTTGGCCTTCAAGAAGTTTCTTATCTTCTCAGGGGCTTAATTTTCCCATATGTGAAGTGAGGAAAATAACATTTTCTTCTTCCTCTTTTAATAAGAATTAAGCAGATACGTAACCCAGTCCCTGACACAGTAAGCAATAAGCAACTGCACATGGTCTGTTTTTAAAGACATCAGTATGTGTACCACACGATTGTATGTATCTTGAGACAAAGCCTCTTATCCACTATCAAAAGCATTCCCTAATGGGTATCTTGCATGTAGCAGATAATATTTGTAAATTCAAATACACTATAATAAATATACGTCTGCTCAGGTTTCCATAACATTTTTCTGAGTGTATGATTTATCCATCAGAGCAAAACAGTTTTAGGCATATTCCTTCTGCAGACACATACTGCTTGTTTAAAGGAAATCCACCTTACTTAGACAGCCGATTAAACCAGAGGAGAAGGTATGGAAAACCAAACATTTCAGCCTCTTGGTCTTGGACCTCCAGTCTCCTGGACTGTGAGAAACAAATGCCTATTGTTTAAGACCCACAGGTTTTTGTTACGGCAGTCCCAGCAAACAAATACACCCCACATAACAATACTGGTCAAGTAAATTCAGGTAAATTCAGGGAGTGCATTCTATTTTAGAGGTAACAGGAACTAGTAGAAACAAAGTTAACTTTCTGATAAATGAAGCAAGGAAGACAACCAATATTCATATCTACTCTTTGTTATTACTATCTACCAGCTTCCCAGGTGGTGCTAATGGTAAAGAGCCCACCTGCCAAAGTAGGGGACATAAGAGACATGGGTTCTATCCCTGGGTTGAGATGATCTCCTGGAGGAGGGCATGGCAGCCCTCTCTACTATTCTTGCCTGGGGATTCCCATGGACAGAGGAGCTTGGCAGGCTACAGTCTATAGTATCACAAAGAGGTGTACACGACTGAAGCAACTTTACATGCACACATACACTATTTACCAGTTAAATTACTTTCAAATGATCTTAAAATGGCCAAACTGTTATGAACCCACATGGTCTGGTAGCAGACTCTGTGCTATAACCTCAGTACTGTTCTTCCTATGTTTCTAGCAGAGGATAATTCTGGGACTCTGCAACCATTAGCTAGCCTCTTGGAGTGCTTGCAAATGGAGTGTAATAATATTTACATTGCAAAGTTATAAGGAAGACCAGAAGTACTATATATAAACTGGTAAATACCAGGTGCTCAATACATGATAACTATTATCACATAGTATTTTCTAAACACTAATTCAAATTGTACTAGAAATAACTTTCATAAAAATAGCCTTGATTAAGCCTGTGTTATTCCAGTGGTCAGCTGTAAGAACTAGAAACCAAAATACCCTCAGAGATGATAATACAGTTTAAATATGGGAACAGGAAACCTAACTGGCGTCCCTGGCCTGCCTATGTAGGCAGTGACATCACTTTGTAGGGGTTTTGGCAGCTGTGAGACATAAATCCAAGATTCTGGGCCATTTTTCTGCTTTCTGGGTGAAAAAACAAGTGTACATTTGTCTAAATAGAAGTACATAAAGAATTTTGGATTCCCTGATACTCCCGAACATATTGATGCAGGATAATCCATGGCCTGAAAGACCTTTCCCAGAAAATTACTTATTTAGGTTAACAATCATCTTAAAACATATAAATTTCCTCATGAGGATAAAATAACAGCAGCCTACACTTTCAGCATGTCAGATCTTTGATAATTTTGCTTTCATTTAAAAGAAGTATTTTTAAGACAAGAGCAAGTACTTAATGGGACTTCCCTAGTGGCTAGGCAGTAAACAATCCATCTGCAATGCAGGAGACACGGGTTCAAACTGTGAGTCAGGAAGATCCCCTAGAGAAGGAAATGGCAACCTACTTCAGTATTCTTGCCTGGAAAATCCCATGGACAAAGGAGCCTGGCTGGTTACAGTCCACAGTGTTGTAAAAGAGTCAGACAGGACTTAGTGACTAAACAAGTACTTAATAATTAATATCTGAATGGGGAAAATGTCCATATACATATAAAAGCCTAGCCTGCCAAAGTAGGCCAGCTCTTTTTGCATTATACTTTCAGGAGACTTGTTGGATTTGTCAGGTATACTCAGTTCAGTTCAGTCACTCAGTCGTGTCCAACTCTTTGCGACCCCGTGAACTGCAGCATGCTAGGCCTCCCTGTCCATCACCAACGTCCAGAGTCTACCCAAACCCATGCCCATCGAGTTGGTGATGCCATCCACCCATCTCATCTTCAGTCGGCCCCTTCTCCTTCTGCCCTCAATCCTTCCCAGCGTCAAGGTCTTTTCAAATGAGTCAACTCTTCGCATCAGGTAGCCAAAGTATTGGAGTTTCAGCTTCAACATCAGTCCTTCCAATGAACACCTGGGGCTGATTTCCTTTAGGATGGACTTGCTAAATCTCATTGCAGTCCAAGGGACTCTCAACAGTCTTCTCCAACACCACAGTTCAAAAGAATCAATTCTTCGGTGCTCAGCCTTTTTCACTGTCCAACTCTCACATCCATACATGACTACTGGAAAAACCATAGCCTTGACTAGACAAACCTTTGTTGGCAAAGTAATGTCTCTACTTTTTAATATGCTATCTAGGTTGGCCATAACTTTCCTCCCAAGGAGTAAGCATCTTTTGATTTCATGGCTGCAATCACCATCTACAGTGATTTTGGAGCCCCAAAAAATAAAGTCAGCCACTGTTTCCCCATCTATTTCCCATGAAGTGATGGGACCAGATGCCATGATTTTAGTTTTCTTAATGTTGATCCTTAATCCAACTTTTTCACTCTCCTCTTTCACTTTCATCACGAGGCTCTTTAGTTCCTCTTCACTTTCTGCCATAAGGGTGGTGTCGTCTGCATATCTGAGGTTATTGATATTTCTCCCAGAAATCTTGATTCCAGCTTGTGCTTCTTCCAGCCCAGCGTTTCTCATGATGTACTCTGCATATAAGTTAAATAAGCAGGGTGAGATTATACAGCCTTGGCGTACTCTTTTTTCCTATTCGGAACCAGTCTGTTGTTCCATGTCCAGTTCTAACAGTTGCTTCCTGACCTGCATACAGCTTTCTCAAGAGACAGGTCAGATGGTCTGGTATTCCTATCTCTTTTAGAATTTTCCACAGTGTATTGTGATTCACACAGTCAAAGGCTTTGGCGTAGTCAATAAAGCAGAAGTAGATGTTTTTCTGGAACTCTCTTGCTTTTTCGATGATCCAGAGGATGTTGGCAATTTGATCTCTGGTTCCTCTGCCTTTTCCAAAACCAGCTTGAACATCTGGAAGTTCATGGTTCACGTATTGCTGAAGCCTGGCTTAGAGAATTTTGAACATCACTTACTAGTGTGAGAGATGAGTGCAATTGTGTGGTAGCTAGCTTTGTTTGTAGTGATGCTTTCTAAGGCCTTGTCACGATGTCTGGCTCTAGGTGAGTGATCACTCCATCATGATTATCTGAGTTGTGAAGATCTTTTTTGTACAGTTCTGTGTATTCTTGCCACCTTTTCTTAATATCTTCTGCTTCTGTTACATCCATAGCATTTCTGTCCTTTATCGAGACCATCTTTGCATGAAATGTTCCCTTGGTATCTCTAATTTTCCTGAAGAGATCTCTAGTTTTTCCCATACTGTTGTTTTCCTCTATTTCTTTGCACTGATCACTAAGGGAGGCTTTCTTATCTCTCCTTGCTATTCTTTGAAACTCTGCATTTAGATGGGAATATCTTTCCTTTTCTCCTTTGCTTTCCCCTTCTCTTCTTTTCACAGCTATTTGTAAGGCCTCCTCAGACAGACACTTTGCTTTTTTGCATTTCTTTTTCTTGAGGATGGTCTGAATCCCTGTCTCCTCTACAATGTCACGAACCTCTGTCCATAGTTCATCAGGCACTCTGTCTATCAGATCTAGTCCCTTAAATCTATTTCTCACTTCCACTGTATATTTATAAGGGATTTGATTTAGGTAATACCTGAATGGTCTAGTGGTTTTCCCTACTTTCTTCCATTTAAGTCTGAATTTGGCAATAAGAAGTTCATGATCAGAGCCACCAGAGCCACAGTCAGCTCCTGGTCTTATTTTTGCTGACTGTATAGAGCTTCTCCATCTTTGGCTGCAAAGAATATAATCAATCTGATTTTGGTGTTGACTGTCTGGTGATGTCCATGTGTAGTCTTCTCTTGTGTTGTTGGAAGAAGGTGTTTGCTATGACCAGTGCATTCTCTTGGTAAAACTCTATTAGCCTTTGCCCTCCTTCATTCTGTGCTCCAAGGCCAAATTTGCCTGTTACTCCCGATATTTCCTGACTTCTTACTTTTGCCTTCCAGTCCCCTATAATAAAAAGGACATCTATTTTGGGTGTTAGTTCTAAAAGATCTTGTAGGTCTTCATAGAACCATTCAACTTCAGCTTCTTCAGCATTACTGGTTGGAATATAACAAATTGAATATAAAGTCATTAAGCCTCATTAGGGAAATTACAGGAAAAAAAAATAATCCATGACTTATTTCGGGGGAAAACTATAGCCCCATGTATATAGTCAGTTCATGTGTGCTACTTGAGAAAACAAGGGTTTTTTTTTTTTAAGATAGAAATATATCATCACATCATATTCTAAATAAATAACAGGCACATGCCATCCATTTGTCATAGTTTAGTGGGTGTCTAGATGAGACAGCCTCGGAAAAATTTATTTCATCTGAAAGACAAGTTACATAATAGTGGTGAACAATTCTCTTTCTTTTTCCACACACACAGCCTAATGGAAAAGCACATTTATACACATAGAAAGAAAAACCCATTGACAGTAAACACATAAAAACTCAAAATAATGTATTTTTTTATCATCATTCTCAAGGTGATCAATTATGGATTTTAGAGAAAGTATACTTATGGGATTTTTCTTTTTTGTTTATTGCTCTCTCCTAGGACATAAACTCAATAACAAATTTTGTGACCGAGAGAGCAAGGATGACAGAATCTGCTACCCACCTGGATTGCTCTTTAACTCGCACTGATAAATGTCTAAGGTTTGAACATGTCCTCAGATATATTTTACTTTGGGAAAAGGTTTTCCTTGTCCATATATCACTTTATGCCTGGAGGCGTGAGATTTGATTATTCCTACACCATCACTTTTACAGCCATGAAATTATCTATTTGTTTTTAAACTCTAGACGTCAATTTAACATAACATCCTGAGGCTGTATATCCCACAGGTTGATTATATGCTACAAAAGGAAATTCTAAATTTGCTACCCTTTAATTTAATTCAGAATTTCTACTTTCACCCAGCATTTTGGAGCAAGGTAAAAAGGACGTTCTTCTCTACATCTTTTTTATCATTTTTGTTCAGTCACTCAGTCATGTCCAACTCTTTGAGACTCCATGGACTGTAGTACGCCAGACTTCCCTGTCTATCACCAACTCCCAGAGCTAACTCAAACTCATGTCCATCGAGTCCTTTTTATATCCTTCAAATACTTCCCTATTTTTTCCCTTCCAGACCCAGTGATCCAACTTTCTATTTTCATGTAAGCTTAATTGTATCCTTTTTTTATATTGGAAAGGTGACTCCAATTTTGGAAAAAATATAAAATAGACTTTCTTAAGTATTTAAGCAAAATACAATTTAAAGACTAGAAATAATTCTGCCAAATTTCTCACAGCAAGCAAATAATTTTATATAATGCATGCAAATAATTGAGAATATTTGGGGGCCTATAGAATATCTTTTGCACACATGGTTTGGTATGTTTTAGACTATCATATGC
This sequence comes from Antilocapra americana, assembly GCA_007570785.1. Lineage (NCBI taxonomy): Eukaryota > Metazoa > Chordata > Mammalia > Artiodactyla > Antilocapridae > Antilocapra > Antilocapra americana. Next base: position 20,786,752 of record ML662436.1, read on the forward strand.
ATTATTTGTGATGTTATATAATATTTCAGCACTTATTAAGTGCCTGAAATATTAGGCAGTTTATTTCCACACAACAATTATCTATTTACCCCAGATCACAGTGTGCTCAGTTGCTCAGTAGTGACTGACTTTTTGTGACCCCATGGACTGTACCCTGACTGGCTCTTTTGTCCATGGAATTTCCCAGGCAAGAATAGTGGAGTAGGTTGCCATTTCCTTTTCCAGGGATTCTTCCCGACTCAGGGAATGAACCTGTGTTTCCTGCATCTCCTATGTTGGCAGGCAGATTCTTTAAGGCTGAGCTATCTGGGAAACCCACCTTAGGTCAGTAGCCCTAAGGAAAATGAATCATCTGATAATGCCAGCACCAAGGCAAGACTACCTCAGGCTTAATTAGGTAAGAATTTATAATATCCTGCTTAATGTTAACAAAGGAACAATACATTGATAAAAGATCTATATATTATAGAATGAAACAACTATTCTGTAATAATTATCAGAAGAAACAGAGCTAAGTTACAATTTTAGTATATGTGTTGCTGAAGGGAGCACTGGAGCTAGGTTACAAATGAACAGAAAATTTCCTAAATTAATAGTGTATAGGGATTCTTAAATCTTTTTTCAAAAGGGTGTTATCTCCCATGCAGAAAACTTCAATTGATTGCTTTACTTCCAAGCCTCAGTCCACCAGTACTTGGTGCTCTGTTGGGGCCAGGAGGTTTTCTTTTATTAAAAAAGAAATATACTGAAATCATTTTTTTAAATAAATATGAATAATTTCTCAAAATGCTTCATTGCAAACAGAAACCCAAAAAAGATACCAACAGAAATCATTTTGCAAGACAGAACAAGTACAGGTGTCTAATAAGGAACAAGGCTTCCTTGTTGGCTTCCTCGAGGTTCAGTCAGTAGATTTTCAGCAGGAATAAAAAAGTTATACAATACCCTGGCCATGTTGAATGGCTCCACTACCTTTGGTTCCCTACCCTTAATCATCCTCAGATTCAATACTCCAGGGTAAAGGTGAGGGTAGCAGAGAGGGACTCACTAGACCAAAGAAATGTAATTTAAACTAGGTACAAAATCTACCAAGGGACCAATCCATTAATAGCCTGAAATAAAAGGAAAAAAACTGGCACCAGTGATATTTAAAGCTAAGGTATCAACCATAAAAATACCCTGCCTAGTAGATCTACAATTCAGCTCTCTATTACATCTTTGGCTCTTATACAGATAGAGATTTCTGTTTGTAGTTTCTGAAAATATGCACTCCACTACTGTATTTGATTTTTTACCTATAGCTACACCTTCACTAGTTTGATGACTAGTTTGTCTATCAATATTTAAGTTCAAGGATCTTGTCTCTTCATATAACAAACGAATCATACGGCAAATTGACATTTGATGCTAACTCTGAGGAACTGTCCCCAAGGCACAACACTGTTTGGTAATATTGATCATAAAAATGAACTTGAAAGTATTAAGGATTTAAAGGAAAATGTGCATTAGCCACAGGCAATGTTTGGAGAAGCAGCCCTTGGCTGAACCATCCGCGTTTCATTGTTGCTGTTGATGTGTTCCCTATCAGTGGTGTTTGGACCCAGGGCAGGATTTTCTGTAATGCTCTCCCCAGTTCCATTTGCCTCTAACAGATGCTATGAAACTGCTCCCAGTACCACTGCTGGATGAGCCTTGCTGCTTTACTTCTGTTTATCAGAAATACCTTCTCTTATCTCAGTATGACCTATGTGCGATTCTGCAGTATAAACTAAAACATTTCTTACCAAGAAAATACATGTATCTCCTTACAATTCTTTGTGAAGGTTTTTCAGTCTTGAAGACACGCTTTGCCTATTTTGTAGCTTTTCATTGATTTGTTTTAACATGGACTTATATAATAGCAGGTGAAGTAATGGTTCTACAGCTATCTCTATTTTTAATACAAAATCTAAATGGATTCGTTCAGCTCTGTATCAGGAGGCCAGGGATATTTCTGTTCTAGAGATTACTGCACAGATTCAAATGTTTGGTTCTGCAGATTGAATTAGTTTTGATGACTTTACTGAAAGATTTCCTAGACAGTAGAACATTCACCTCATTTTCTCTTTAGCAATGGTAAGTGGCAAACGGTTTTCACCTGTATTATTTCACTCAGTTCTTCTTAGGACTCTCAACAGGCAGGTATTATAATCACTATTTGGAGAATGTGAAAATTGTTCAAAAGGAAGTTACAGAATATCTCCAAAGACAGTGCCCAGTACCTTGAATTCACATCTTCCAACCAAGTGCCCACGGTAAACTGGAAAGGAAGAAGTGGAGTGAAGATCACTTTAGATTCTAGCTATTTACTGATGATAGACTCAAATGACACATAAAGATTTCTCGATAGTTTCTGTACAATCTTGTAATATTTTGTTTACAATAAGATTTTCCATATATTATCTCATTTAGTATTCACAATAACCATAAAGGAAAGAAGGAACTCTCGCTCATGTTGCTGCCTTTCAATGTCTCAGAAGATCACAGTAATAGGAGGAACTTAGTTACAGGAGTAAACAAAGATGAGTCACAATGTAGTAGATGCATCTGCAGTTGATGCTTTAAGAAAAAACTTATGTTTGAGTTTTAGGTCTATCAATTTGTCTTCCAACTGATGTATAGACAGAAATGTATCTCTACTTTGTGATTTCATTTGTGCAACTTCCAAAGGAAGCTGTAGAAGAAAAATACACTTTCCACATTGCTCAAGAAAATCTCAGCTCCACACAATATTCCACTATCTCAAGAGATAAACTCAGAGATATATATTTTTAAAAAGTGGAAAGAAACCTGGAAGTCATTTTCTCCTTACCAAATTTCACAGAACATCTTTTTAACAAGAGTGATACAAAAAATAGAACTTACCTTCTGACTATTACTCAAAGCAAGTGGCGCTGACATTGACATTCCCTTAAATTATAATTAAATTAAAATGGTATTTTTTTTTTAGTTGTCATAAAGCTCTTACTCTAAGAGGTTCAAGATAAGTCCTTATTGCTTATAACAAAAGAACATCCTATCTTGTTTGAAAATCAGGTAGTATCTGTGAAAAATAAGAATACCGCATCCAAGTGCCTGCTACTGAATGACAAATTCCTTTTCCTATATTATTTTTTGAAGGACAGATGCAGAAGCAAACACTTGAAAGAAAGATGGGACAACCTACTTTAGTCATTGAAATGGTGATGGACATGCATAAACACACACACACACACACACACACACACACACACAGACTTGTACAAAAGAGAAAGAACAGAACACCTTTTCCACCTATAAAGAAAAAATTAGGTGGTGAAGCTAGACTAGTCTTAATGTAAAGTGGAAGTTGCTTTCACATATTTTCATTACTTTTGATTGCAGAAATAGAAAAAAATGAGCACTAAGTGGGAGCTTGCTTGGAACATTATCACTGCAGATGGCTAGACAACTTGAGAGGTATTAAAAGGTCAGTAGAGTTGGAATTAATGAGTGTTTTTTTTTCCCCCCTCTCTCTCTGGGTCTGTAGTGAACTTTGAATAATCAGAAACTCTTAAATCTTGTCTAAGGGTTGCCTGGATTAACTAGAATTCCTGGAAATGTACATAGAATTGCATGTAAAACTATTTCTGGCAAGTGTGTAATCTTCTAGTGAAAGGGTCTTAAACCATCATTGTATTTACAAAGCGCCTTAAAACTCAAGTTATTTAAGAACCACTGGGCTAGTTGACCTGCAAAGGCCCTTTCAATAGTAATGTTTTATGATTTTAATACAACAAATAGCTTCAGTGGAATGCAACCAACATTTTTTGTGAACAGAAATGTTACCACCACTGATAGATTAGAACCTATCTATTAGGTTGGATTCTATTTGGATCATTAGGTATGATCCAAAACATACCATTTTTGTAGCTCTTTCCAATTTATCTTTTTCTTTCTTTAATGTCTATTCCTACAAAACTCTTTGAATTTCATTTATTATATAATCCTTATATCTAACATAGATAAAGATTTGGCATTTGTCTTTTTATATTTATTTAGAAAAGGATAATCTCATTTCTTAGAGATAAAGAAATATGTGTATTTTAGAGTGTGTATCTATGAAAAATATTTGTACATTACTTCCCTCATTTAAAGAGAAACCTTATTTCATATCAACATCGTACCAAACACTTCTCAGAACACAGAATTAGACAGTTTCTTATAGTGTTAAGTATGCAGAAATTTGAACACGTGCATGGGGAAAGAATAGTAACTCCATCAGGCGAGAGATTACTGAAGCGACCACCGGAATGGAAATCATAGTACTTCAGATTGAGCCTGATTATGATTTCACAATTCAACCATTATAAATACTTGTAATTTTTCATTTCCTTTAATCACACAAGCATTTAGCTCCACTCTTTAATTATATACGTCCAGAATCTCACTTTCTGTGTTTCTAAGTTGTGAAATTCTTCATGAGTTGAGTGAAAACTTTATTCACAAATTTGTAAGTGGAATGAGGATTATATTTTACATAAAATTATATTTTGGTTGAGCAAACCTTCCTTACAATAATTGTGAAAATCAATGAGTGTTAAACTAGGATATGAAGTTATCTTTTTTATCCAACTCATTTTTACTTTATCTTTTTCACTTTGATAATATTTAATACTATGATTTCATTCAAAATATAGAACATAAATTAATTACTAATAAAATTTGAAAAATCAGTGTGAATCCACATGATATATAGGATGACAAAAGGTGAATAACTTTTAAAAAATCATCTATTTTCATATCTTTAATCTCATAATTCAAATCCCTTTCTAAAGTTAAAAATATTTTCCTTAAGCATTTTTACATTTTGTTGTAGCAATCCACAAATAACTGAAATACATAAATATATATAAAGCAGATTTTAAAACATCAGCAAGCTCAGGAGATTGCCTTCAGATTTTGGTGACAAAATGTAATAACATAGCCTGTCTAGAAATTTTTTTCTGGAGAATAAGAGTATAAAAAAAATGAACTAAACTAGAAATGAAAGTTGAAAATTACTAATCAGAATGTCACTAAAAATATTCATTGTATTAAGAGATAATCTATAATAATGCTACACATCAGGTTTGTTTTACAAAAGTTTTTTGACTGAACAAGTTTTGTATTCATGAACATTCTGATATCTATTTAAAGGAATACTTTGGGGAAGCAAAAAAAAAAAAAAGGATCTAGATAGCACCTTAAATAGATATTCTGTAAGGAGACAAGGGGTTACATTTTATTAAACATTGATCAGTGAATTCAGAACAGAAAATAGTAAAGCATGAGTATAAAAATAGCATACTTCTCATCAATTTGTAGATCTCAAAGACTGAAAAACAATCTTCTCATGTGTAAAGTATGTGTCCAGTTCTAGAGGAAAAAGAAAATCTTTTTTGGCATCCTTAGAGTAGTATACAAATTGTTAGCATTTATATGAAAGACAGATTGCAGGAATTCCTTTTCTCCCCCATGAAGTTTTTCAGAACAATGCATACATTTCATGTTTGCACACATCGAGGACTCTTCTCGTTAGGTATGTTTGGCATAAGTGCAATGACCTGAATAGACTTGAAACTGGCAGGTTACTCCTAAGGCCACTTCTCAGCCTGCTGACTTGGCTAATAGCTGCTGAAATCAAGGGAGAGGAAGGGGTGATGACTCGTGGTTTTCATATGCACTGGACATCTGAGTCAGGTGTTTCTTAATCACATCTTGAGGAGTAATTATTAGATCAAATTACGGTTTGACAAGCAGCTCTAAAATCCTAATAAGTTATCTGAGGCCTGAAAAGGAAAATGAGCTCACTTCACTCAACAGAAATATATAAAAGCTAAAATGTGGAGCTCATTAACATGGCCATTTTTTAGGATCTTTCCTTATTGTAAGATTCTGATAGTTGATGGTTCTCTGAGTATAATGTTACTTCTCCATTAGCTAAAATTGCCATTCAGAAAGCATCATTAAGTAGAATTATGGGAGAAAATGAAAACTTTTATAGGAAGCTTTTATAAATTGCTTTAAAGAGATCCTCAAGTCAGAAAACATCTCTAAATATGTCACTATTCTAAATTTAACCTTAATATTTCTAAACTGGGAGTTGAAAAGTGTAAAAACACAATTATGATTCAAGCCATTCCTGATATTTTACACACTCAATTTAATACAGCGCCTACCAGCCTGGAGCTTTATTTACAATCTTACTCAACTTCATACATAAGGGATGCCAAGAAAATGAAAAAAATAAGAAAGATTTTTCTTGGCATTTTATGTTTTGGTGAAGTAGCCAAAAGATCCTTAAGTTGTTAAAATAGCAGGGTGGCCTTTAAGAAGCATTTTTTTTTTCTGTATTTATTAGAAATTCTTTTTCTGTTCCTGAGATACATCATCTTATATGCCTTAGGAACCATAACATTTTACAGTTTAAACTACAGAAATAATGTTTTGAAGACATTGGCCAATTATTCTTACAGGTATAATTTTGCCAGCTCTGCCAACAACACAATGTCACTGCAGTGTGGCCATTTTCAGCATGAGAGGTGATGAATGACCAGGAATTCATTTATCTAAAGCAAACAAGTAGTGCTCTTAGCTGTTTTCTGACTGAGTCAGAACTACAAGATAACATGTCTGAAATAGTTCAAAAATGTAGCGCCAGTGCACCATATTAGGAAGTAAAAATGGGGCACCTAAAAGTGTAAAATATTTTGGGTGTTACACATGCTATATTATGTAACTAAAATAAGTCTTAGAGCATAAAACCAGACTTTAGTAATACTATTGTTCCCTCAACTAGGTAGGTGTAAAGAATTATGAAAGCCTATTTCTAAAAGTCGACCCTTGTAATAAGTTAATCACACTGAAAAAATTGCAGACCTGGTACTGTCTCTACCTTGTATGCTCTTTAAAAGATTCAGCAGTAATGTTTTAAGTCAAATTACAAGTAAGATGTTCTTTACATTGCTAATTTGGGGAATTATCACAAATATCCTTGACTCATGTCAAGGATATTGCTTTTTTCACTAGCAATATTTGAAGTAATAAATACCATTAAATAATGACTCTTGCCTTCAAGAAGACTAGAAAGAGACATATACATCTATAACACAAAAGGTGCGACATGTATAAGATACAAAGACAAGCTCAGTGAAAATCAAGAGAAAGTAACTAAACTTTCTTTAGGTGTTTATTTTACAAGTCTGAATTCACCTAAATAACCATGCTGCTGTTTGCCTTACTTGCAATCTGTTTATAGAAGTATTAATAGAAATTCCCTAAGTCACATGAACATCTCAATATTACCAGAAGAAAATGAGCCTTTCTATTATATCCCTCTGCATGGATAATATCAGGGCACTGTCCCAATGGATGATCTACTGAAGTATAAGAGACAAATATCTTCATCATGAATACATAGTAGTAGTATACTCTGGGCCTAAAGACATCTATATCCAAATGGCACCTTGGCTGTTTTCAGGTATAATATTTCAAGGTGATTAGAAGCACAGCATGTGGAAAAGAGGGTTGGATTTAAATCAGTTTACTGAGTGACATTTGGGCTTTCACTTCAAATCTTTGCCTCAAGTGTTCTTACGGAAACAACTGGGGATTGTAATTGCATCTACTCCTTAGAATTGTTTTAAGAACTAAATAAATTAATACATATAAACTGCTTAAAAGAGTGTTCTTATTATGTCATCACTATAATGCCTTCATTAACTAATTATTGAACACCTACTATATGTTAAAATAATAATTAGTGTCCTAATAATAAAGTATGATGCTCCAGAAAATTGAAAAAAAAAATACAGAGGTTTCCAAATTTCCAAGATAAGCCCAAATAAAATATTTCATATAATTAGTTTGAATGAATAAAAAGATCACCAGACGTTGAATCAATCAACATTTTAGTTCCCATCTCATTGGTTCCAACTCTTTTCAATGAGTTCAGTTAAGGGAATCAGAATACTTTCATTAAAATTTGTACATCTATTATCACTTCTCTTACTATGCTCATTGCTCTTCCTACTTTCTGTTCTACACCTTTCTCATTAGCAGAGGTCATTTCTACATTAATAGTTGTCTATCTAAATATCAGACTGCTTCCCTAAAAAGGATGCAGAGTCAAGCTTAGACACATTCTAGTAAATGCAATTATTTTTATTATATAGAAAAACACACCTTTTCTAAGAACACCAGATCTAAGTATAAAGTGTAGAATTGCGTCTGAGTTTTACTTTAGGGACAGTTATCATTCATTAATTTTTTTTTAATTTTAAATCTCCCATTGAATATTACACAGCCATTATTCTGCTATCTTTACAAAACAGTAAACGATAGAGACCACAATGAATTCCGAGAGTGAATAAACAGACACCACACATGATAAAATGATTTTTATCTACCTACAGCTGGTAGTTGACATACTGATTTAGAAATTATTTAAACAGGGTGACTATGTTTATTTACTACTGGCATCATGAACCATGCCATGTAATTAGTCACACCCTGTGCTAGGAGTGAAGTCTGCTCCCCACAACGCAATGAACAGTTATTTGCCACTATCTCACTTGGCGTCTCTGCAACCCTATTGTGATTTTGTTTCCAGAAAGACTCTGTCCCTGCTGTTTGGGGAAATGTATCTATAATGTCTTGATCCAAGATTTTCATATTCAACAGATGGTCTTCTTGGCTATGTATTCACTGTGGTTTCTCTGAGAAGAGCTAGGTGCTTAATATTGCTTGTTCTCTGCCAATCATCTCCTTGCCTACAAGTAAATTTTGATCAAATATATATTATTATTTTTGCTTTGGCTCTGACATTTTTGGAACTCTGACCTCTATCTAGCATGAGTTACAAAGATACCATGCTTGTTATTGTATAGTTCTATCTTAAAAGAGATGCCCAACACAGATAATGTTTATTATTCAAGGCAAGGTATATAGGGTTAAGAATATTTTTTAGCATATAAATACTCATGTCTTGAGATAATATATCTGTATAAGAATGAGATGGGATCATGATGTAGATGTTCAAATTGCATGTAAAAACAGACTTTTTAAAATACATGTAGGAGACCATTATCTGAAAAGTCTTTTGAACACTGTAGATTAAGGATTAAGACTTTAACAGCAATTTTAATTTATTTACTTAATAAAAGCAACTCTCCTCTACTTTCTTTTTACAAAGGTCAGGACATCAAAAAGACAAATGGCAGGAAAGAGTAATAGGAGTAGTACAGGCTTCACAGAACAGAGGAACTCAAATCTCATTCATTTTTCTGCCTCATCTAACAAGCCTCTAGAAGGCTACAAGAAAAAGATTCTATGTTTCCAAACAAAGCAAAACCAAGAGTGAACTAGATTAAATGATTCAAAGTCTTCAGTTTCCTGATGCCTCCCTAGCTGGCAAAAACTCACTGTCTTTTTCAACTTATGTTTTTACTTTCTGGTATTCTTTAAAGAGAGTCTTCTTGAGGCATTAAATCTACCATCAACAAATTTGATAATGTCATTTGTAGAAAAAATAAGCCTATGATATCAGAGTAAAGAGGAAAAGATGAACAAAAGAATAGATAAGTAGGATTGCGTCTGAGTTTTACTTTAGGGACAATTATCATTCATTAATTTTTTTTTAATTTTAAATCTCCCATTGAATATTACACAGCCATTATTCTGCTATCTTTATAAAACAGTAAATGATAGAGACCACAATGAATTCCAAGAGTGAATAAACAGACAACACACATGATAAAATGATTTTTATCTACCTACAGCTGGTAGGTAGACTTTATGATCAATTTTAGAAGTTTCCAAGTCAAGATACTTGCTTAACACTTTAAGTCATCAATTGCTGAATTAGTAAAGTTGACAAAAACACCCTACACTTGTTTAGATGAAACAAGTGATTGAATTCAACCACAATGCTAACTTCTCCATAACAGGACTCAAAGGGCATACATTTAATTAAGTTCACATCTCAGGTTATTAATGCAGGGAGATTACATTTCCATCCTTATACATGAACTTATCATATATTTCTCAACTTTAAATATTTCCCTGAAATCTGTCTATATAATACACTCCCCAACCCGACCCCATTTACCACTCATGCTCAGTCGTGTCCTACTCTTTTTGACCTTATGGACTGTAGCTTGTCAGGTTCCTCTGCCCAAGGGATTTTCCAGGCAAGAATGCTGGAGTTGGTAGCCATTTCCTCCTCCAGGGGAGCTTCCCAACCCAGGGATCAAACTTTTGTTTCTTGTGACTCCTGCACTGGCAGGCAGATTTTTTCAACCAGTTGCAGCTTTACCTTTCAGTTAGTATTTTAATACCAATAACTTACACAGCTTAGTTTTAGTCTTAATATACTTTTGTCAGAAAGTATAGAGTCAAGGCTATGGTTTTTCCAGTGGTCATGTATGGATGTGAGAGTCGGACTATAAAGAAAGCTAAGCACTGAAGAATAGATGGTTTTGAACTGTGGTGTTGGAGAAGACTCTTGAGAATCCCTTGGACTGCAAGGATATTCAACCAGTTCATCTTAAAGGAGATCAATCCTGGGTGTTCATTGGAAGGACTGATGTTGAAGCTGAAACTACAATACTTTGGCCACCTGTTGTGAAGAGCTGACTCATTGGAAAAGACCCTGATGCTGGGAAAGATTGAGGGCAGGAGGAGAAGCAGATGACAGAGGATGAGATGGCTGAATGGCACCATTGACTTGATGGCCATGGGTTTGGGTGGACTCTGGGAGTTGGTGATGGACAGGGAGGCCTGATGTGCTACAGTTCATGGGGTTGCAAAAAATTGGACATGACTGAGCGACTGAACTGAACTAAACTGAACTAATAAAGGCATTTCTTAATTCCCAGAATCAAAATTGTATATCAAATTTCTGCATGAAATTCCTGGGTAATATTTATTCTTTGAGTATAATAAGCATAACGAATACAGTAAGTGTCAAAAGTATTGACCAGGGATTTCACTGGTGGTCCAAGTGGCTAAGAATCTGCTTGGCCATGTGGTGGACATTGGTTAGATCCTCGCTCTAGGATCATTCCCCAAGCTACAGAGCAATGAACCCCATGTGCCACAACAACTGAGCCAGTGCCCCAGAGCCCACATGCCTTCATGCTTCTACTGAAGCCCTCATGCCTCAAGCCTATGTTCCATCACAAGAGAAGTCACTGCAACAAGAAGGTGCTGGGCACTGCAACGAAAAGGAACCCCCGCTCACCATAGCTAGAGAAAGAACAAGCACAGCAATGAGGATCCAGCACAGCCAAAAATAAAATAAAATATACAAAATAAATAAATCTTTAGGAAAAGAGGTATTGACCAGAGTACCCTATACATAATATATGATTATGGATTTTTAAATTTCATTTTCATTTACACTTAAAAATATTTATGATGCCAGGCATTTTCTATTTATTATTTCAACATCACTGAATAGGGCTGGGGAGGAAAGTCTTACAAGCAAAAATTAATTACTGCATTAGTTCCTTCAGCATTACATAATAAATTAAAGGTAGTCACACTTTGACACAGCTGACTTCCTTGAGGAGGTCAAAGACTTAGAAGTTCTGTTCCGCCCTGCCCCACCACTGAGAAATGAGCATATTGAAGATACTTTGGAATGCTTTCAGAGACACTGCAGTCTCTCTCCTTAATCCTGCTGGAACATTTACAACATCAAGGATGTCTCCTTTGAATGTCTAGAATAAGAACATAATCCTTTAAAATTTGGCTCACACATACACAAAAGTGAAGTTAGGTTTTTCAGTTTTAAAAAGGATGGCAGAAAGATATTCTATAGGTAAGTTTCAAGGAAAAAATGATTTTGAAAACAAAACAACTCAGCAGGTGGGTTGTAAAGATAAAAAGGACATGATTTTTAAAATCCTTTCTTAAAATTGACTGTGACAAGCTATAGCTCATATCTATATCATGTAAAAGATATCACAAGATAGAGAATAATTTCTAAACACCAATAATATATTCTGATTACTACTGAAAATTAAAATAAAATAAAATTATGATGTCAAGATTCATTTTAACCTTGATGCTTGCTATTTGTTTTTCCTTGTGATTGAAGTGCTTAGCTTTATTTTTATTTATTTTATTTTTCACTCCACCACCTGGCTTGCTGGATCTTAATTCCTCAACCAGAGATGGAACCCATGCCCCCTTCAGTGGAAGCGTGGAGTCCTAACCACTGGACTGCTTACAGAGTACCTCCCTCTTGCTTTTTTAAAGGTCTTTCTCATCAATATCTACTAACCGTTCAGACACTCAAACTTTCAGTTCAGTTCAGTTACATGAAAAAACTTGAAAATATCTGAATTGTGTTAAGTATGGATGGATAAATCCTTATTTTACCATACTTTCTTTTATACAATTCAGAATAAAATGGGTTTCATGTCAGTTGCTTAGTCATGTCTGACTCTTTGTGACCCCGTGGATTGTAGTCCACCAGGCTTCTCTGGCCATGGAATTCTCATGGCAAGATAACTCACCTAGAGCCAGACATTCTGGAATGCGAAGTCAAGTGGGCCTTAGGAAGCATCACTACGAACAAAGCTAGTGCAGGTGATGGGATTCCAGTTGAACTATTTCAAATCCTAAAAGATGATGCTGTATAAGTGCTGCACTCAATATACCAACAAATTTGGAAAATTCAGCAGTGGCCACAGGACTGGAAAAGGTCAGTTTTCATTCCAATCCCAAAGAAAGGCAATGCCAAAGATTCAAACTACTGCACAATTGCATTCATCTCACATGCTAGTAAAACAATACTCAAAATTCTCCAAGCCAGGCTTCCACAGTATGTGAAGCGTGAACTTCCAGATGTTCAAGCTGGTTTTAGAAAAGGCACAGAAACCAGAGATCATGGCATCTAGTCCCATCCCTTCATGGCAAATAGATGTGGAAACAGTGACAGACTTTATTTTTTTAGGCTCCAAAATCACTGCAGATGTGACCTCAGCCATGACATTAAAGGACACTTGCTCCTTGGAAGAAAAGCTATGACCAACCTAGACCGCATATTAAAAAGCAGAGACATTACTTTGCCAACAAAGGTCCATCTGGTCAAGGCTATGGTTTTTCCAGCAGTCATGTATGGATGTGAGAGTTGGACTATGAAGAAAGCTAAGTGCCGAAGAATTGATACCTTTAAACTGTGGTGTTGGAGAAGACTTGAGAGTCCCTTGGCCTGCAAGGAGATCCAACCAGTCCATCCTAAAAGAAATCAGTCCTGCTTATTAATTAAAAGGACTGATGCTGAAACTGAAGCTCCAATACTTTGGCCACCTGATGTGAAGAACTGACTCATATGAAAAGACTCTGATGCTGGGAAAGATTAAAGGCAGGAGAAGGGGATGAGAGGATGAGATGTTTGAATAGCATCACCGACTCAATGGAGATGAGTTTGAGTAAACCTGGGAATTGTTGATGGACAGGGAAGCCTGGCATGCTGCAGTCCATGGGGTCACAAAGAGTTGGGCACAACTGAGTGACTGAACTGAACTGAAAAATATTGGAATGGGTTGCCATTCCTTTCTCCAGAGGATCTTCCTGACCCAGGGATCTCAGGTCTCCAACATTGTGGGCAGATACTTTACCATCTGAGGCACCAGGAAAGTCCCTATGTTTCATAGTTGGTGGAAAATAAATATAACGTGTCTTGTATGCATATTTAATGTATGATTTTCCATTTATACTAGTTTTATAGTTGTTGCAATTTTGTCTGTGTTTGAATCTCAGCTATCTTGGCCATAAATCATACAAGGGAACCTAAAATAATAATGTTTCAATACTGAAAGAGACATAAATATGAGTTATTGTAAAGGTATGTCACTGGGACTTTTGGTGAAGTTCTAAGTAAAAGAAACCAAAGTACCATAAAGAGAAAATATTATACAATGTTTCTAAATCAATCATATTTCTACTATAAAATTGCATATAAATATCAAAATATACATATGATTATTAACGATTAACTGGGTAGATAATCTAAGAAATATACAATGTGGTCAGTTTTAGAAATAAATTCTTAATATAAGAGATAGCTTGATATTTCCTTGATTAGAGTTTAATAATCTTATTCAGAATCTTAACTATAAAAAGGTTGCTTACTCTCTAGTAATAGAATTTGAAAGCAGCTCTTTACTCTGGAAATCTGTAATATGAATAGCTATTTTAACAGCAGAAATCCTTTTAAGGTTTTGTTTTTTTAATTATTCCAAAATACTACAAGTTATGTATGTATTACAGTTCAGCTTAGAACTATTACTAAGACCGGAGTTAAGTTTCCACAATATATAACTTTCTGTGGCTTTGCCTCATCAAAGAAAAATTTTCTATAGACGACTTTTAAAAACAAGGACAAGTGCAAAGAAGAATTTTACTTTTCTTCTTGAGAACAATCTTATGCCAATTATCATTAACTAGTTATTTCCTTAATACCGAGTCCCAGTGGTTTATAATAAATCAAATGATCAAATATTACAGTTTTAATAATATTTTGTTAACTCACTAATACTTTTTCACATCAATTTCTATACATGACAGCCAAAAAATATACTTGAGGTCATTTTTAAGTAATCCAGAAATTTTAACATTTTTATTATATTCATTGCACATATTATTATTTTAAAAAGTTAAATGATTCAACCAAGTCTGAGTCAAAGAATGGGTATCCTATTTTAACACACCTTCAAAGCAAGGCTAATAATATCTATAGACTTTAAGGAAAAATCAGTCAGGTGACATTTTATAAATCAAATATTTTATTAGTGTTTTTCAAGTACTAGAGGAGCCTTTACCATTGATATTTAAATGTTTCTAATTATAGGATTTATGGAGGGTGCTCTGAAGGATTTAGTAGCTAAATTAAAATATACATTCTAGGACCTTACTTTCCTGCTGCCTGAAGCAAGGGCTTGGTTGGTAACAGACCCGGGATGGGGGTGGGGGGGAAGTTATGTGAAGCTTAAGAGAGGATACGGCACTTCTCACTGAGTGTTTACTCTTATTACTGACATTTTCTTTGTATTATGTCCTTTTGCCCTCATCACTTTATCCTCTTTTATAACTATCCCTTTTTGTTCCAGAGTATACCACACCCTCTTCTATTTCCAGGTTCACTCATTTAAACTGCAGTAGAATATTACATTGTATGAATCCATCCAACTGTGTCAATCTAGAAGTCTGATAAGGGACATTTGTGCTCTTTCCAAAGCTGCACTTCACATTCCTGGGCACGTTACAACATGTTCCTATACCAGGGCTTTTCCAAGGTCTCTAGGAGAAGAATTAATATGCTGTAGGGTGTGGAAATCTTGAACTTTACTAGTTATTGTTAAATATAGCCCTAAAGTGATTCAACAAAACTTTACTCCAAACTTTTGTTTGTCAAACAGTATATGAGAATTTCTATTTCTCTACCTTCTCACAGTGCTCTTGGTATTGCCACATGTTAGCCTTATTTGGAATCTGATAGTTGTAAAACTGCATTTAAGTGTAATTTCAATCAACTTTTACTTTATTACTAGTGAGACTGAGCATCTTTTCATATTTACTGGCCATTTGGATATCTTCTCACATCAACTGCTATTTTGTCTATTTTAAAAAATTAATTTAAATGTCTTTTTGTATGTGGCATTCTTTCTCTCACTTTCATTTATGGAGTCTTTTGTTGTACTGAACTTTCAAATGTTAATAAAATCAAGTTTATTAAATATTTTCTTTGTTGTACTTTTAGTTTCTTGTTTGCGGGGGGAAAAAAAAAACTGTCCTGACTCAGAAACCACTAAGTTTTTGTATTTGATCTATAAGTTTTCCATTTCTATCCTTAAATTTTAGGTCTCCAATGTACACGTAATTAATGTTTGCAGATAATTTATTTTGTGTATTCTGTGATGTAGAATTATATCCATCCCAAACCTCAAATTATTCAAAGATCATTTGTTTGTAAAACATTGTTTTCCCCTGATTTCCAATAGGGCTGTTGTAAATTACCCACATATATGTGGATCTATTTTATAATTTCTAATTCTGTTCATTTGTTTATTTTGTTTAACACTGTGCTAAGACCATACTCTTAACTACTTTGGCTTTAAAATAAGGTTTAATGTCAGGTACAGAAAGTTTCTATCATCAATTTTGTTCTTAACACTTATCTTGCTAAATTTTGCACCTTTTAATCCCAAAGAAATTGGGTAATCAATTTATTTTACAAGATCAGCTTGTAAAATTGTCTGAAAAATACATTTAAGTCTGGTAGATGTTCAAAGTTGACTCCATTATGGGATCTTGCATAAGTTCCACAAAAGTTCCTTTGCTGGCTTCTGTCCTTCTACAACTACCATAAAATGGGTGGCGCACCATTTTTCCCAGCTTCTACATCTGGCCTTGCCCCCCCTAGTTTTCCAGGATGGTGCAGATTCTCACTGTTAAATTCCACAAATGACTCTTAGTAGATGGAAGTAAAAACTCTTGGGAAATATTTATGCTCTTAACCTAATAAATTTGAGGATAAGGCTGATCCTAAATAAGCTACCTCACTTTAATTCTTTCATCAAAGTAGTTTATCCCCTCTCCTCTGTCATTCTCTAGATTTCTGCTTAGAATTCAGTCATGGACCTTGTGCTTTCTACATATCAGGGTCATAGATCAAATTTTCCAGGTAGGGTCCTTGAAGGTTTTCTTTTGGGGTATATTGATATATAGAAGGTGCTGTCTTTATCAATTCCACTTTAGACGGTAGGTTAGAAGCACATATATTATCAGGTCTAATGAAAACAAGCTCTTACATGGTCTCTAACTACCTGTAATCCCCTTTTAAATCTTTCTCATAAGTATGTCATGATGAGGAATATTGAGACAGGATGTAAATTATTTTGAATGTTTCCTTTGAAAATTTGCAATTTGTGTATCTATCATTCTCTTTGGTATTTGATATTGTTGTCTCTGCAGTTCATTGTAAACTTTCAGTTTAACATCTTTTTGTAAAAGCTTTTCATATGTTTCACTAAATTTTTACATATATATCATATCATCATATTAATGCATATATAGATATAGATAGACAAAGTTTCCAGTCATTACATTTTCTTCTCTTCTTTTCTGCCTTTAGTACTAAAGACTTCTAGTAAGATGTATTGAAACAGTAATAATAAGCACCTTTGACTAGTTTCAAATTTTAAAGGAACTCTTCCAGTGTTCCATCACTAATTATCAAGTTAATGAGGTCTGAGGAAATTCCTTTGATTCTAAGTTTGCTAAGGTATTGTTTGAAATGAGTTAGTTGTTTCATTTGTTGATATGACCATTCGTTTTTCCTTGTTTAATCTTTTGATGTCGTGAATTACATTAATTACATCTGTGTACTAATGTTCTATATATGATATAACTTTCTGTTGATATCTTCCTAAAATTAATAGCTATAATCATATTAAGTTTGCTGAAATGATGAAGAAGTACAATCTTGGCTTTTTCCTTTGGCATATGAATAATTTGAGAAAATAAGAGTAAAATGTAGCTTACTCAATATTTGTTTGAATACAGTGTAGAGAATTTTCTAAATATAAAGATTTAAAAGCAATTTAGACAAGCAAACATCAACATTGGCAGTACATTTTAGTACTGTTACTTTAAATCAAAGTCTTATTTATGTTTTAGGAAAGTAGAAAGAAATAAGTTTCTATCTTTAAGATTTTCCTTTGGAACATTTCTACATGAAAGAAATGCATTCTTAAATGTTTTTTTTTTAATACGAACAGACTTCAAAAGATAGTTAAAGTATAAATTAAAATGATCCTTTTTAATATGATACACTACCACAAAAGGTGAATTATGTTATATTCTGGATGTAGCTTTAATTGGTATAATTCAACACACACTAAGAATGATGAAAACATAAACCTGATGATGAATAAGCCAGAGCCAGTCCCTCGGACATACTGTGTCATAACAGTCAACATTCATTCTATTCTAAGAGCTTTAAAAACAGCATGCTTTCAGGCTTCACACTACACAGGGGAAGCAAAATAACTGACTCAGTAGAATAAAATATATATGCCAAATAGTATTTGCCTGCTACTTAACCTTAAGAAGATTAAAGAGATAAGTATCCCGAGATCAAAATGCACATGGGAACACACATGCCTGTTTATGCCTACATGAGCTATGCCAGGGCTTGCTTGTGTAGTGTGCACACCTTTGAATTTAAAGTTGTTTGAACTTTGCTTCTGAGATATATGGAGGTAAAATGAAGACAATTCTAGTAGAGAAAGTGAAATCGTGAAGTTGATTCAAAGAATAATGGAAGGAAGTAAAGGAAATTTTGGCTTTAAAATCTATGAACAATTCACATTTCTCACTGAATTTAATGTAGTCACATATGTCACCACCCATGAGACATAATAAGGCCCATATCCAGATAGACACTGACCTTTGCTTTCCATTGTGACAAAGCTAGTATTACTAGCCAGGAAGAAAGTTGGCCAGTTGCCTTGAGGTTCTCAAATCATAATCCAGACCTCTGGTTCTCAACCCTGTGTACTCAGTTGCTTAGCTGTGTCTGATTCTTTGTGACCCCATGGACTGTAGTCCCACAGACTCCCCTGTCCATGAGATTCTCCAGGCAAGAATACTGGAGTGGGTTTCCATTTCTCAAACCTGATCCATAAGTAAATTGTCTGTGAGTTTTCAGAAAAGCCTATATATCTCAGGCATAAAGAAGCAGAATCTTCATTTAGGTTATAGGTCTTTTTCTTGTGAGGGAAGATACCTATAGGCAGAAACATAGACTCTGGAGACTAAGAGACATACAAGCCAGAGGTCTGAGCTGGGCAGGTAGCAGAGCCAGCCCTGTAATCTGTTATTTTCCCTTTGATTTAGTCTCTGGCTGTTTCTATCCTGAATACATTGCTAATCTACAAACAGCACTCTATCATCACTATGATTAGTATCATACCATGTAAAAGAAACACTTGCAGGCAAATGCAAAGGTCATATGCATGATTACAGAACAGAGCTGAATAAATCAAAATAAGACAAGAGGAACAACATATTAAAAAAAAAGTTGAGGGTAAGGTAGCATATTGTTACAAAGGATGCACATAACAAATACGATAGATACCCTCCCTTTTATCCACATCTGTCTCTTTTTGTAAGAAAGGGTGAAGTCCAGACAGTCATGTAATTTCGTTTATGCAGGCTCCTTTTCAAAGACTTTTTCAGTAAAGCCTTAATAAGTACTCTGCAGAAGAGAAGGACATGGTTGATTATATGCTAGAGTAGGAGGAGAAGAAGAAAGGCCACTAACATTTCCTCCTAATTCCTATTAATTTTCCTGGTACAAATGATGAGCAATGTATCAGCGGAAATGAATCTTATATGTAAAGTGGCAAGCTAGGCTGCTCAGATACATGAAACTTTCAACTGCACCAAGAATCTTTTTGCCTAGTGTACAAAGGAATAAGTGTTATACATTGTTCTTTTCAGCATATCCAGAAATAATTTGTACTCATTGTTAAGAACTATCTTTGGAAATAATGACATAAGTATATGAAAGCACCATTTTTTTCATTCATTCAACTGAACACCTACTGTCCTAGCCCCACTTGAAAACAGTCATGACCTTAACAGGCAATTAATTATATTTTGCAATCATATGTGTGTGTGTGTGTGTGTGTGTGTGTGTGTGTGTGTGTGTTAGAGAGCAATTGTGGGAGAATCAGAATAAATACGTAAGCCAAGAGAAAAATTGAATGATTTCAGGTAAGAGGGGTATTATGCTTGAGTGGGACTGGGACTTCGGCATTGGAGAATGTGTCTATCTAATTTAGGGCAGATACGGTGGTGACATTTGAGCTAGTATCTGAAAGACAAAACAGCTGTTAGCATCTTGGGAAAAAAGCATGTGTGGAGTAGGAAGAGCAAGTGCAAAACCCCTGAAGTATTAAGCTTGGTGTGTTGGAGGAATAGACAGAAAAGCAGCTTGTTGGACTATGAGCCCAGAACAAGATAACAAGAGATGAGGTCAGGATTATGCAGGACTCAGAGTACTGGAATATTTATAAGGCATGGCAAGGAATTTAGATTTTTCTCAGAGAGATGAGTTGGAGGATATTTTAAAAAAGTGAATATCTATGTTGAAAAGGATTATGATTTACTTATCTAAATAAGATATTTTGTTCTATAATTATATATGAACATAGTGAGACACTCCTTCCATATAACCAATATATATCAACAAGACGTATTAAGTCTTCATATGAAGTAGGGTAGAGGACAAAGAAACTACTTTACTAATATGACATATAACAGATGTCTTTATTTTCAGACTTATTCTATTTGTTGGCCTTATGTAGAAACAGCCATCACATTGTTCTAAAATCTTTCATTTGGCCATTGAGTTTCTTATGACACTTAATGAGTTATTTTCCGTTGATTTTCTCTGTTCTTCTTGAAATGCAGAAATTAATATTAGTAAACTGGGATGAAGCAATTGAGCTAATAGTTTATCAAATCGGTTCTTCTTTTCATTCTTAATGATTGACCAAGTATAACCTCTACTTGGTCCAAGATATGAGTATAATTAAGAAGGTACTAGATATTAGTGAGTTGAATGTGTTGCAACCCATTTTGTTTGTCTATGTAGGATATAAATTAAGGCCCAAAGAGTTGTGTTAACATTCAGCTCTTTCACTTCTTTACTCACATAATTGCAAAGTTCATAGGATGAAAGAATAAAGCCCTATCTCCTAGGCAGAGCACTCAATCAACTACTCCTGAAAAACTATGCCTTTCTATACCTGTGTTTGGGCTTCCCATGTGTTCAGTGGAAACGAATCTGCCTGACAATTAGGAGATGCAAGTTCGATCGCTGGGTCAGGAAGATATCCTGGAGAAGGAAATGGCAACTCACTCCAGTATTCTTGCCTGGGAAATCCCATGGACAGAGGAGCCTGGAGGGCTACAGCCCATGGAGTAGTAAAAGAGTCAGACATTACTTAGTAACTAAACAACAACAACAAATACCTGCCTTCATTTACAAGTATTTATTTCATCTGTTTTGACGATTCATCTTCAGTTGAGTTCAGTTCAGTTCAGTCACTCAGATCTGTCCTACTCTTTGCAACTCCATGAAATGCAGCATGCCAGTCTTCCCTGTCCATAAACAATTCCCAGAGTTTACTCAAACTCATCTCCATTGAGTCTGTAATGCCATCCAACAATCTCATCCTCTCTCGTCCCCTTCTCCTCCTGCCTTTAATCTTTCACAGCATCAGAGTCTTTTAAAATGAGTCAGTTCTTCACATCTGGTGGCCAAAGCACTGGAGTTTCAGCTTCAGCATCAGTCCCTCTAATGAATATTCAGGACTGATTTCCTTTAGGATGGACTGTTGGATCTCCTTGCAGTCCAAGGGACACTCAAGAATCTTCTCCAACACCACAGTTCAAAAGTATCATTTTTCGGTGCTCAGCTTTCTTTATAGTCCAACTCTCACATCCATACATGACTACTGGAAAAACCATAGCTTTGACTAGATGGAACTTTCTTAGCAAAGTGATGTCTCTGCTTTTAAATATGCTGTCTAGGCTGGTCATAAATTTTCTTCCAAGGAGCAAGTGTCTTAATTTCATGGCTGCAGTCACCATCTGCAGTTATTTTGGAGACCCAGAAAATAGAGTCTCTCACTGTTTCCACTGTTTCCCCATTTATTTGCCATGAAATGATGGGACCAGATGCCATGATCTTAGTTTTCTGAATGTTGAGTCTTAAGCCGACTTTTTCACTCTCTTCTTTCACTTTCATCGAGAGGCTCTTTAGTCCTCCTTTGCTTTCTGCCATAAAGGTGGTGTCATCTGCATATCTGAGGTTATTGATATTTCTCCTGGCAATCTTGATTCCAGTTTGTGCTTCATCCAGTCCAGCATTTCTCCTGATGCACTCTGCATATAATTTAAATAAGCAGGGTGACAATATACATCCTTGATGTACTGCTTTCCCTATCTGGAACTAGTCTGTTGTCCCACGTCCAGTTCCAACTGTTGCTTCCTGACCTTCATACAGATTTCTCAAGAGGCAGGTCAGGTGTTCTGGTATTCCCATCTCTTTAGGAATTTTCCACTTCTTAAAGAGATGGGAATCCACAATAAATCCACTGTTTATTGTGATCCACACAGTCGAAAGTTTTGGCATGGTCAATAAAGCAGAAATAGATGATTTTCTGGAACTTTTTTGCTTTTTCAGTGATCCAATGGATGTTGGCAACTTGATCTCAAGTTCCTCTACCTTTTCTAAAACCAGCTTGAACATCTGAAAGTTCACAGTTCATGTACTGTTAAAGCCTGACCTGGAGAATTTTGAGCATTACTTTGGGGTTCCTTTGTTGGCTCAGATGGTAAAGTATCTGCCTGCAATGTCAGAGACCTGAGTTCAATCCCTGGGTAAGGGAGATACCCCAGAGAGGGAAATGGCAACCCTCCCCAGTAGTCTTGCCTAGAAAATTCCATGGATGGAGGAACCTGGTAGGCTATAGTCCATGGGGTTGCGAAGAGTCGGACATGACTGAGCGATTTCATTTTTTGCTAGTGTGTGAGATGAGTGCAACTGTGCAGTACTTTGAACATTCTTTGGCATTGCCTTTCTTTGGGATTGGAATGAAAACTGACTTTATCCAGTCCTGTGGCCAGTGCTGAGTTTTCCAAATTTTCTGGCATATAGAGTGCAGAAAGTTAACAACATCATCTTTTAGGATTTGAAATAGCGCAACTGGAATTCTATCACCTCCACTAGCTTTGTTTGTAGTGTCCACAATTCATCTTACACTTTGCCTATCCACTCTCATAGTTGCACATACTTCAGAATCCAGCTCAAATTTCAGTTTCTCTATTAAGCTTTTCCTGATTTTCCAAATAGATTTAACTTATTCCTGTGTTTTATTTCCAGAAAAGCAGTTTATTGACCTATTACCCAGAACAGGATGACAGGAGATGAGGTCAAGATTATGCAGGAATATATTTATAAGGCACAGCAAGGAATTTAGATTTTTCTCAGAGAGATGGGTTGGAGGATTTTTTAAACAAAAAATTGAATATCTGTGTTGAAAGGAATTATGACTTACTCTCTTTTTCCTTTCATAAGACCTCTTTTTACTTCAATACGCCACAATAAAGAATTATTTCTTACTGGACAAGTGTTATATTTTATTCTTTTTTTTCTGAATTTATCACTAGTCTATATGAAGGACTAACATTTCAGGAACTCAAGGACTGCATGAATGAGTGAATAAACAACTTATTGTGCACAGCATTTATTCTCGCCTTATATTTGATTCATTCTCCTGATATGCTCTGTGTAATGTGATTGAGATAACATGATTCTTGGAAATGCATTCAGATTTCTGGACTTTGTGTCTTCACTCTTAACAAGTGCCTTGTCTTAACAACTGTCTCCATCCACTAAAGACACTACTGTTAGATCTTATACAGCTTCCAAAACCCATCTAAAATATTCACTCCTCCACAAAGTTTCCCTTGCTCCTAATCCAATAGCCTAGGATGATAGAGGATGAGATGGTTGGATGGCATTACTGACTCAATCGACATGAAATCTGAGCAAGCTCTGGGAGCTGATGATGGACAGGGAAGCCTGGAGTGTGCAGTCCATGGGGTTGCAAAGAGTTGGAGATGACTGAGCGACTGAACTGAACTGAGACTGATAGCCATCCCTCTTGCCTCTGTACTCTTTCACACATTGTCAGAGCTTCCCTTTTTCTCATTTCTTTCTACACTGTGTGTGTTTACATTAAATCATAATTATTGGTGCTCAAGCCTTTATGCTTGCATGCAAATTACAAGTTCTTCAGATTTGATCATATATGGTTTTCTTGGTACTACTCCCTTATAGCTGTACACAGGAACACCTATTTTAGTGTGAGGTAACTGCCATGCTCAGGAGAATAACTGAGGTAGTTATAAATGCTATTCTGCTTTCATTTTTTAAAATATATCTCATATATTATTTCTCCTAAACATGACAAGACCCAGCAAAATCTTTATTTGAATTGGGCATTGTTATTTGTCCAAAGGATTTCTTTAGAGTTTTATACCAGTTTTGTTTTTATTTAGAAATGTGCTAATGTGCTTCTGTTGTGTGTTTTAGGTTGCTCCAATACTGTCTTCCAAAGAAAATTAGCTTTGTTACATTTCAATACTTAGAAAAACAAAGATAGTAAAAATGAGTCATAGCTCTGACACCAGTTTAGTACTAAAAGTAGTTATTTATATGAGCTAATCTAAAAGTAATAACAACTAAGGAAAGTGTTCTCACTTTTCAGAATACACAGGAATGCAGATATTCTATTGTTGGTATCTACTATTAATTACAGAATCCACTTAACACTGCAGGAAAGGTTCTTTCTAAATGCTGAACCTAAATGCTATATTTCTAAATTGTTGAAAGAACAAAAGAAAAAGGGAATGGCTTACTTAAAATTGCAAATCTATGGGAAAGGTGAAGGTTTATACCAGGGAGGATGATGGGAATATTATCTCACAAAACCAGAGCACCAACTCTGCAGATGAGCTAAGGTGGGTGGGATAAATGCAATGAATTGAGCTCTCTCTGCAGACATACCCCATTATTTCATCTCTAATGAATTCGTTTGTCAAATGTCAAAAGCAGAGAGAATAGAACTAAAATTTGCCTCCATTTGCTAAACTTTTAACTTTTTCTATAATTCCAAGATACCATTCTGTTAGAGTGATCTAGTGAAAGACATGATTAACAGTACTCAGCTTATAAAAGATCAACTTACAAAACACTCATTTTCTACCAATTTTTTTCCTTGGTGAATAACTGATTTTCTTTCATATGGATAAAAAATAAACAGCTTTTGTTTATAAATAAATAGGCACACATGCACATGTAAGTGTGTTAAGATGAATTTAAGCTAAACAGCTTCAGAGAGATGATGTGCTTTTGGTGTTTGGGAAAATAACAGCCTCACAGTGAATTAATACTATGCATTTTCTGTGTATTTTTTTTCTCTCCCAGATACTTAAAAAATCTATTGATGACTATTCTACCTGTGAATGAGCCTTGAATTACCCTCACTTCTGTCAAAGTCCATTTATCATTCGGACAGTGTGAGTCTCTAAAAGCAAATAAGAGCAGGAAGGGGCTCTGCACTCTTGCTTTGGCAGAATTAAGCTTATTTCCCACAAGGGAAAGACATCCTAGAGACAGGTGCAATATTTTACACAAACTCAGCGAAATACTACATAATGTCTTTTTTTGGAGGACCCTATATAAGCTGTGTCTGATATAAGTCTAAATGTCCCTACCTTGCAACAGTGCATTAACAAACACTTGTATTTGTTTGCCTCCAAGAGTCTAATGTACTTAAAGTGCAGATGTTCAGGAGGAGAAAAAAATTAAAAATCTCCTCTGTAAAAGTAACTTCTGTTTATGTATTTTGATACTTTTACATATGTTCTTATAGTCTTTGTATAAAAACCTAAAGATAAAAGGATTTGATATTCCTGGAGAAATATTTTCTATAGCCTACATTGATTTAAAAAACTATGATTATATCTACATAAGCTTAATACAATGGTCATTCAATTAATACAACAAAATGATTTGTTTAAGCAAATGTCGACTTGTAAACATTCAACATACAGGCACAGATGTCTGTATTTTATGAATCTTGAGAACACATCTATTGAACTTAAACAAGTCTCTTTTTACTAATGGAGTGGAACATTAGCGAGAGAAAGAATTCTATTAAAAAGTCAGTCTTATTACTGTATCTTGCTGGATCAATGATGCTAAAAACATTACTCAACCAGTCTGAAAAGTATTCATTGTTAGATGTTCATCTAAATAATTATGGTCATTTTGTTTAAATGAAATACATTAAGAATTATAATACTGAATGAGCATGCATGTTGGTCAATCGATATATCATACTACAGGTGAAGTGAATTCTTTAGAACACCCCGAATACTATATTATGTCTGATGGACAGGTGATCTAATAAGAAAAACTCCTCACTTTTTATTTGTAGAAAGATTTCAATGTTTAAGAAAACTTTGGTATAATTACATTCAACTTGTATTATCATTTGCTCTGCAAACTTTAAACAAAAACTAGTGGTTATCCTAAAGGAATTAAAGTCATTAAAGTATCATTTTGAAGAAAATGTGTTGCAATCTCAGTTTTGCTTCCCTTAGCATTATTTTTAATATGTAAAGCCATATCCATTTCTTCTCCATAGAATTTATCTGATATATTTTTTGTTGTTATAAAATTATTCAAATGATCACAGAGAATGCCCTAAATTCCTTGAGAAAGAAAGAAATTTTCTAAGGAAACTTGAGGCATGAGGGACCATGAAGATTTCCTTATTTCAGCAAAGTGAATGAATTGGATGAGGTTTTTGATGTTCTGATTGAACAGAATAAAGCAAGTCCTCCATGGATTAATGTTTCTGAAAGTCGAAAGGCCTCTTTCGCAACAATTGGCAGAGGGCTGCCTTATGGTGGAAGTGAACTCCCTTTAAAAAACTCCCTTTTATCCCTAAAAATAAAGACACAGAGAAGGAAATCACAGAGTTTTTAAAAAGCATTTATATTGTCTATCAGTTTAGTACTGAGTTCAGACATAACATCTAGTTCAATGTGTAAATATACACATATTAAGAAATTACATGTACCAACAAAGAGGTCATCTTTTCCATTACCCCAACATTTCTAGGACAAAGTCAAGGGGAGTATTTGGAATTATATTTTAAAACAAACGTTATTCTCTGAATTATAGGTCTTATGTCTGTTCTGGAAATAGTTGCATGGCCAGTGTAATTATGGCTTACATGAGTCACAGAAGCTGCTCCAGGCACTGTTCATCCTATTTATACTCTAGCCCTGGAACAAATATCCAGAAGTTAAGGATACAGTGACAAAGAATGATGTCAGGAGAAGTTCAGTGGCCACAGCTTCCTTTCTTACAACTTGAACTAAACTTAAGGACCCCAGCAGACAGGCTAGGGAGACCTCCTACCTCCTTGGAAGTCCTCCGTAGTTATGAGGGGACATGCAAGGAAGGTCACAGCTTTGTTTGAGGTCTGACCTTGCTGGGCTATTACAAAGAATTGAATCCTACTGACAAATTTGGCCATAGCAATTTTCTCTACAGCAGCATAATGCACTTCACAAGAGAAGTGTCAGATTATTAAATTCTTTGTGCTGAAACGCTCTTTGTGCCAGGGTATATATGCTGGACCCTATAAGCCCAATGCAGTTCCTATACATTCTGCCCAGCTTCAGCTTACAAGTCATCTTGCTGTGTGGAAATTTTTATAGAGCAACAATGTGTTAGTTAAATGCCACTGATTTTTTTTTTTCTTGAGTTAACAAAATCAAATGAAAAAAAAAAGACCAAAATTATGAGAATTGTAATTTCAAAGGTAGAAAAAAATGATACGGACTGATTTATTTGCAAAGCAGAATAGAGACAAAGATGTAGAGAACAAGCATATGAATGCCAAGAGGGGAAGAGGAGGGTGGGATGAATTGGGAGACTGGAATTGACATATATACACGGTTATGTATAAAATAGACAACTAATGAGAGCAACTCAGTGCTGTATGGTGACTGCTGTGTGGTGTAAATGGGGAAGAAGTCCAATTAAAGAGGGGTGTATGGATACATGTAGTGATTAACTTTGCTGCACCACAGAAACTAGCACAACATTGTAAAGCAACTACACTCCAATAAAAAATTAATTTAAAAAAAAGAAACTAAAGGCAGACTACATTAATACAATATACTGGAATGTTTTCAACAAGTAGAAAAAAATATAAAACTCCCGTTTTCCCACAAGACAAAACTACTAATACATTTGAAATGTCTTGTCTCCATGTACAATCTTCTCTAAAAGTAAGAGTGTGTGTATTGTTTCAAGCCATGGGTGAAAGAAACTATATATTAAAAAGAGTTATAAAGTAGATGAGACTATAGCCTCTTTTACATAGTGAAGAAAGTCAGAAAGAGAAACACCAATACAGTATATTAACACATATATATGGAATTTAGAAAGACGGTAATGACAACCGTATATGCAAGGGAGCAAAAGAGACACAGATGTAAAGAACAGACTTGTGGACTATGTGGGAGAAGGTGAGGGTGGGGTGATTTGAGATAATAGCCCTGAAACATATATATTATCATGTGTAAAATAGATGACCAGTGCAAGTTCAATGCATGAATCAGTGCATTCAAAGCCAGTGCTCTGGGACACCCAGTATGGTGTGGGGATGGGGGTGGGAGGGGGGTTCAGGGGGGGGGGACACATGTACACCTGTGGCTGACTCATGTCAATGTATGGCAAAAACTATCACAATATTGTAAAGTAAATATCCTCCAATTAAAATAAATTAATTACTTCAAAAAATTAATAAAAGCACACACACAAAAATAAAAACAGTCAAAACCAATTTGATCCTTAAGGAACACGTAGATTAAAAAAGTATCTTTCTGTATGAGAGAGAAAGTGAGGGTTAAAATTTACTTTCTTCAAGAATCGGGGAGAAAGAATTTTTGCTGTTCTCATTATTTCATTGTATGTATAATATTTCTTTCCCTGGACAATCTTCTACTATGTCTTAGAATGAACTTATCAATATTCCCCACAGATCTTAAAATAAAGATGCCTATTTGATTCATTGAAAAAATTTAAAAAGGTGTTGTCAACTCGTTAACAAATGAATTTAGTTGGTGACATAATTGAAGCTTATCAACATTACTTTACTTCATACTCATTTCATATATACTTATATTTCTTTCTGGTGTTTGATAATGTTTCATTTCGTGACCTAGTCACTTTTCTCTCTCACTCCCTCTAACCTTTCAGGCCAAGATTTACTGATGCTATACTAAGTACTGTAATGCATGCAACAAGCAATGCAGCTAACACTATTCTCATTTTTTGGATAAAGACATTGAGTCTTAACATTTTAAAGTCTTGCCTTATGAGGCAAGTAAACAGCAGAGCTCAGAGTCCAATCCTGGCCTTTCTAATCCCAATTAAGCATATTGTAGCTCTTGGATGAAATTTCTCTGAATGAGTCTTCAAGGGTCATATGCAAGATGAATGGAAATAGATCTTAGGGATTACTGGAATATTGGTTCCCAATGAGGAATATTCCTCATTGTGCATATTACTGGAATATTCCCAATGAGGAATATTTCTCATTGTGCATCAGAATAACTGAAGCAAAGAACACAGATTCCTGGACACTGGTCCTAGATTCAGATTCTTTTGGACTAGGGTGGAGCTAAGATATTTGTATTTTGAACACGCTTCACAGCTGAATGTTGTGCCATGGGTTTGGAAGTCATGGGACATTTCCAGATCTCTTATTTTAGAAATGAAGACAGCTGAGACTTGGGTTTGTGATGAGAGGAATAAAGCCCAGGCTTGTCCTTTCATCAATCCTTTTTTCTACCCTACCATGATCAGCAACTAGTTCTTATGAGGACTACATAATTATTGTTTTATGTCTCTGTTTTCTCTGCAACCAAACAAGCCCCATAGCGATTCCCAGGGACAGACTCCCTGTAACTCCTCTCTGAAGTACCTGGATAATAGTATCTTATGTCTGTTTCCTGAGTTTTTCACATGCTAAAACCAAGACCAAATGGAAGGAATAAACTACTTGATGATCATGAGCAAATAGCCCCCCGAATTACTGGCACCTACAAAAAAAGCTGAGTACTGAAGAATTGATACTTTTGAACTATGGTGTTCGAGAAAACTCTTCAGAGTCTCTTGGACTGCAAGGAGATTCAACCAGTCCATCCTAAATGAAATCAGTCCTGAATATTCATGGAAAGGACTGTTGCTGAAGTTGAAACTCTAATACTTTGGTCACCTGATGTGAAGAACTAACTCATTTGAAAAGACCCTGATGCTGAGAAATATTGAAGGTGGGAGGAGAAGGGGATGACAGAGCATGAGATGGCATCATCGACGCTATGGACATGAATTTGAGTAGGCTCAAGAAGTTGGTGATGGACATGGAAGCCTGGTGTGCTGCAGTCCATGAGGTCACAGAGTTGGACACTACAGAACAATTGAACTGAACTGAAGAATTGATAATGTCAACTGCCTGTTACCTCACCATCAACCAATCAGAGAACTGCACATTAGCTGATCACACACCCTGGGACATCCTTCCCTCACCTGGTGTTTATAAATACTTTTCTGAAATCCATGGGGAAGTTCAGGAGCTTTTTGAGCACAGGCCAGCCATTCCTGTTGCATGGCACTGAGTAAACGTTTCACCACCCAAACATTGACGTTTCAGTATTGTTTGGCCTCATCGTGCATCTGGCACAAAAATTTGCATTCTGTAACATCTCTAGTTATTTTTCTTTATGAAACTTTGAATGTAATGAATGCATTCATTGACAGAAATTTGCTTAAAATGCTCATGAAACACTATGCTTTGTCTATTATCATTTTGGTTAAAGGAAACAGAGGGAGAAATGGAATATTTATGAAAAAAAATATATAATACCACGGATGGTACCCTCCATATGGAAAAGCATATTTGGGTTGTTAAGTATTGTGTCTCTGGCCTGATCAAAGCACATTAAGTGAAGTGAAGTTGAAGTGAAGTCGCTCAGTTGTGTCCGACTCTTTGCAAGCCCATGGACTGTAGCTCACCAGGCTCTTCGATCCATGGAATTTTCTAGGCAAGGATACTGGAGTGGGGTGCCATTTCCTTATCCAGGGGATCTTCCTGATCCGGGGATTGAACCCAGGTCTCCCACACTGCAGGCAGACGCTTTACCGTCTGAGCCACCAGCGAATCCCCAAAGCACTTTAAACCCCATTTAAAATCAAATTTCATGTCAAAGCACCTTTGAAAGAGAAATCCCATAGTGAAATTCCAAAGGGGGAAGGTGCACAGAACAGATTAATAAAACCCATTAGAAGGTGTTTGAAACACTGTTACATTTTGAGGACGTGACTTTGGTAAGTGAGAATGGCTAATAATGCCACTTGAACTAACTTGCCACTTGAATTCTCACTTTTTAAAATCTTACATTAAATATGAAGAGAAAAATTAAAGGTATATAATTTTTCTGAAAGCTTCCCAGTGTTTGGGCAGAGAAAACCAGACTATGTCTTTTTAAGGGGGATTGGTTTATGAGTACATTTATTCTTATGTTATAGACCATTAGTATTATAAAACTCATCATATTAAAACAATATTCAAGTTGAACTAACTCTAAGCCCTTCATTTAACATGGGAGAAATGGTGCATTTCCTTTTAATTATTTGCAGGTGTTATCTCCTAAATTAGATAGTGAATCTTAAAAAAAAAAAAAAGTCTTATTTTGCATTGGATTGTAGCGTCACATAAACTCAAATGAAGCTTTACTTGAGTTAGATGTGAATATCTGTTGAATGAACGATGTGGAACTGGAGGCTGATCCTGGTCACATGATGCTTTTAAGGGTATTACAAGGAATACTCACTCACATAAGAGATTCGAGCTTTGAAGAACACTTAAGGGAAAACATGGTAGGACTAAGTAAGTCTATGACTTAATCTATAGTCTATGACTAGAGCATGTATCTTCCAGTTTCACCTCTATTACAAGTGGAACTCAATTTTAAACCCTGAAATTGTATTATACAATGAAAAGTGTCTTGATATAAAGTAATTTTTTGCCAATTCTGACAGATTCTAGAGCCATAGGCAATTCTGTTAATATTACAATGAATTGTAATGGACAATAACAGCTGTCAACTCCATTTTGATAGAACACTTTTCAATTTTTTTAAGAGCTAAAAAAGCTGAAGAAAGAAAATATCAGAGAAGATAAGGCAAAAACCATCCAGTTACAATGACAGGTCCTTAATACTTGCAACTCAGTGTCTTCTGATTCATTTAATAATCATATGTTAAATGTCTACTGTACACATGACACTTTCTCTAAGGCCAAGTATTTTTCTAAAGTCCTAACCCATACACATATTATCTTTCCTTCTCCACTGCTCTGTAATTGGAGAAGCATTAATTTTATCTTGAATGTGATCTCTTAGCAACAGGTAAGTGAGGGAAAAGAAAGTTGAAAATTGCAACTCTGACTCCAAACTGCGAAGTGAAGACAATTTTCTGTAAAGTCCATTTAATTTAAAATCTCTTTTCTGCCTCTCAGACAGCCTTCCAACTAAGCACTGCTATTAAAGCACTGCTCATTCCACCTCACCAAGAATTGCTCTCCTGGTTGTTAAGATGACTCATCGCCAAGTACACTAGGCTGAAGCTGCCACATGGATCTTATATTTATTGCCAATATGCAGGGAAAAGGATGAGAACAAGTAAAATGTCTGGTGTCCCTGCGTTGCCAGAGGGAAATAATAACGTGCAAGGTTTACACAGCATCCCTCAAAGGAGTGTCTTAATTCCTCATAAAAGTCCCAAGGGGTGATAAAATACATTACAAAACTATCTGAGAAATGGAATTCTAAATTAAAGATATTTAATCACATCCAAAATCAAAGTAACTCAACTTGAGAACTATAATCTAAAGGTAACCATCTTCACTAATGACCATGTGAGTTAAAAGTCTCTAAAATAATACGTAAGCAAAATTCTAATTTTATAAGTATCGTGTTTCTTATAGAATTAATTGTATCTCCAAAAGATATGCTGAAGTCCAAACTATCCCCTCCCATTATAGGATGTGAACTTTTTCAGAAATCAAGTCTTTGCAGATGTAATTATGTTAAGGTGTCCTCACACTGGACTCTTAATTCAATAGGCCTGGTATGCTTGTAAGAACAGGGAAGACAACATGAAGACAGACACACAGGATGAACGTCACGTGGTGATAGAGGCAGAGCTGGAGCAATGCAGCCATGAAACAAGGAAAGTCAAGGATTCCTACCACCACCAGATGTTAAAAAGAGGTAAGGAACAAGTCTGTATAGAGGTGATGGAGGAATCGTGGCCCTGCTAAACCTTGATTCTGGGCTTTTATCCTCCAGAACTGCAAAAGAATAAATTTCTGCCGTTTTAAGCCACCACCGCCTGACCCCACCCACAAATCCTCCACCCATACATATACCAAAATGAGAATACTACATGGCTATGGATATCTGTCAGTGTTTAAAAGTTGTTATCTCTGGATGATAGGGGAGAATGTGACTCTTTACGTGCATGTTGTTTCCAACTTTCTATTTAAATATGTCATTCTGTTGTACATAATAAATAATTACCCAA
Organism: Antilocapra americana; assembly: GCA_007570785.1. Classification (NCBI taxonomy): domain Eukaryota; kingdom Metazoa; phylum Chordata; class Mammalia; order Artiodactyla; family Antilocapridae; genus Antilocapra; species Antilocapra americana. The sequence goes on from ML662436.1 coordinate 20,820,119, forward strand.
AGACTTGTCTCTAACATGGCTAAGTGGACAGGAGCAAAAACTTTATCAGATTTTCTTCTATTCATAATCTAAATTTCTTTGTATCTAACATTCTAAATTTTTATTTTGAAAGCAGTACTGATAGTTAAATATGGCCCAAAACATAATGCTGGGTCCCTTTACCTGCTCTTTGATATGTAAAAGACCTGCTTTTACATTGTAAAAGACATGTACAGAAGTCCTTAACATTCAAATCATCTTAAGCATTCAACACATTTTTATTGACTTTGCATCAGTACAACATCAAACTTAAAAATAGTACATACTTTTCAGTTGGAACTGGATTAAATCTCTTCTCCAAGGATTACTGGTTGTATTATTTGGGGAGGATTGCTAAATCTCTCTTAATCTCAGATTCTTCATCTACAAAATGGCAATATTTATAAAAAATTATATTCCCTGAGATGTTGTAATATATTGAAAAGCTAACATGAGAATTGCTTAGCTCAAGGTCTAGCACATGCCCGCTAATTAAATATTAGATAGTATTAATAACACTATGGGCTTCCCTGATAGCTCAGTTCGTAAAGAATCCACCTGCAGTGCAGGAGACCTAGATTCAATCCCTTGGGTTGGGAAGATCCCCTGGAGAAGGGAAAGGCTACCCACTCCAGTATTCTGGCCTAGAGACTTCCATGAACTGTATAATCCATGGGGTTGCAAAGAGTTGGACACGACTGAGCAATTTTCACTTTTAATAACATTATACCCTACATTCAGTGACAATTTAAAGAATGAACTACTGTGAGTATCTGTCCCCTTGCTATAAAGGAGATAACATTCTTTAAAATCAATATCTATCACTTTGAATGTAAGCACAACCATTTTATTTGTGCTTCTTTGTGATTTAGTTGCTAAGTCACATCTGACTCTTGCAATCCCATGGACTGTAGCCTGCCAGGATCCTCTGCCATGGGATTTTGCAGGCAAGAATACTGGAGTGGTTTGACATTTCCTTCTCCAGGGAATCTTCCTGACACAGGGATAGAACCCAGGTCTCCAGCACTGCAGACAGATTCTTAACCAACTGAGCTACCAGGGAAGCCCTTTATTTGTGCAGTCTCCTTTAGAAGTTACTTAACCTAAGAATCAGTTTGTTCAACTTTGAAATGGAGAAAAAATAATACAAATCTCATTTGGATAGTTTTAGAAAAATAATAATAATGATAATAACTACTATCATTTATTGACTCTGATGATATTCATACCCTGGATTAAACACTGAGTGCGTAGTAGTATATGTAATCCTTGCAAAATCTTCATGAATTATTTTGAGGAATCAATCCGTAAGAATTAAATGTAGGTGGACCACATAAATCTAATAGAATAATTAGAAATGATGTATTGGTTACTTTGTATTAAAGTTATAGTACTGCCCGGTTATTAAATAAGTTTTTGAAGGAAAAGACACATGTATATTTGCCCTGCCATTATGGCAATCCACATGGCCCATGGCTTTGATAAATGCTTTGAATAAATGAATACATGAATGAGTGAGGGAATTAATGAATCAGTAATAACCTGTCTGGAGGTATTTGGGTTTTCAGCTATGTTAAATATTTGTGGGTTCAGCACAATCCTTTTAAAACTGCATTTTAATCTTAGTTCTCTCAGTATCTTTTCAGACATCCAATAAGGATTAACTCAGGATATATTACATTATACATACATATAATTGGATAAACATATATGCTCTCTATATGAATATACTACATATAGTATATATTAATAAATGGTATGCAGCATCAAATTGCATGCCAAAAATAATAACAAAACTTAGTGTTTCTTTCAATATTTTTAAAACTATGAAAACATGAAACAACTTTACTTTGCCTAAAGTCCCTGTTGCACTTCATACAAATCAAAAACACACATGAAAAATCAGGTTTCATGGGACATACACACAGAAACAAAATTACATTTTGTATGGCCCTGTGGCATTTTGACAAAATGGCCCTGAAAAGAATATGAAGAAAGAGTATGAGGAGTGGATCATGAATGTAGAAGGAAATTGTTTTTATTGATTTTCATTGGCACTACAGTTCATAACACAGGAACTAAATTTATGAAATCAGTTGTAATTTTGGCTCCGAGAGGCAGGCTACCTTTAGCTTTCAGAAGGCTGCCTCTCATATCCTTCTGATTATTAATTTCTGAGTTTCATACCTTTTCCTGATGTTCACATGATAAAAACCAGGACAAAATAAAGGAAATTAGATATTTTAAAAAAACAAGAAAACTATTATTTTTAGAAACATCCTCCAACAAGATCTTAGAGTCTATATTGCTGCTTCTATGTATTATTAAATTTCTTTTGCACACAAGGCTAACCTGTTACAACGGTAAAAATTTAACTTAGAAATACAGAGACAGAATGCAATAACCTTAGTGCATTCAGATTTATCCCATTGTTCTAGGAGGCTCTCTGAATTTTTTGAAATGTTGGAAATTATACATTTATAATAGATGGTTATCATACTGTCAGTGGCTTTGGTTTTTGATACTTTTAAGAAGCCAAATTTCATATACCATCTTTAATATAGCAAATATGTATAATAGACAAATAATGTGAATCTGAAAGAATCTGTAAGGATTATTTCTTTGGATGTTAGACAGTTACTGAATCCACTGTTCCTCTCCCTTGTGTACGGTTCTATTTCCATTTGCTTTCTGACACATTATTAAATGCAATCAAAAAGCAGAGTGTTTCCTGGAGCAGAAGAGAAGCAGAGGGAAATTATGTTACTCAGAATATCCTAAATTCAATAAACAAAGTCTCTGTGTATATGCACAACCAATTTAACCATGTTGACTCAATTGGTCAATCAATTCTGATTTAAAACAAAGGTCAGTTCGGCCAAACTAGCAATCGATTAAAAAAAAAAAAAAGCACACAGAAAACCATTCACTGTCAATGTGAATGTTTTGAATATTATAGATGATGCAATTATTCCAGAAAAAAAAACAAACTCATTATATAACACTGAGTTTAAAATTATTGAAATTTAGGTTTTTTTTTTTAATATTCTTTTTACTCTCTCTTGCCTCAGGATATTCTTTTAAGTATAAAAGAAAGAAATTAAGTTCAAATAGACGTTTTTCTTTGAGAAAATATAGATACATTTTATATGTATGATTTTTTATTTTCTGATAGCTATAATCTCAGACACTAAACAAATTAGGATCTGCTAGAGAAAATAGGGCTTCTTAGGTGATGCTAGTGGTAAAGAATCTGCCTGCCAATGCAGAAGACACTAAAGACGTGGGTTTCATCCCTGGGTTGGGACAATCCATTTGAGTAGGAAATGGCACTCCAGTATTCTTGCTTGGAAAATTACATGGAGAGAGGGGTCTGGTGGGCTACAGTCCATGGGGTCCCAAAGAGTTGGATACGACTAGAAAAAATAAAGACTCACCCTCTAGAAAACAATTAAAATGATAATCTTTGGATTTTGCATCTTCATCATATCACTATCTGAACACCTTATACATTACATGACCAAAAAAAAAAAAAAATAGGCAAATTAAACAACAAAAGTTCCATGACTGTGCAGTATTGGGAGAAAATCTAGCATACCAATTATCACCTGATAACTTCTGTTAAAATAGATTTTAGAATAAAATTACAAATATTCAATCCATGGGACACCAACAATGTGCAAAACACAAAGTGGTGGGAAAAAATTGAGCTCTGTAATTCAAATTCTGTAATTCAAAGCTTTCTTTAAACCTATGCATGGTCTAGTATTTTATAGTCCATAGAAACAAACATGGCAATAAAGAGAAGTCAGTGAAGAGCCCAGGTGTATTCTTTCAAAGAGAAGACTGTACTGTGAAATGGTTACAACCTGGATTCAGAGAGGTCTGGATAGAAACCAAGATTCTCTCATACAAGTGAAATAAACTTGAACAAGTTACTTAACAGCCTTAGCCTTGTTTTATTGAGAATAATGAAAAATTTTCCTAAATTTGTAATGATATTTAACCCAAATAATGTATGCCATGTGCTTCCTACAGAAAATATTGAAAATTATCATTTGATAAACAACAGCTATTATATCAATATTGCCTGTTAAGTAAGTTAGCTAAATCAACAATTTCATCCATAGGCTGGGGGTTTCCTGTTCTTCTAAGGAAAATATAATGAAAAATCACCAATTTATAAATTTATAATCAGAGTACAAGAAACAATTGCACACTAATATTCAAATACACTGAATCTGAATATTTTTAGACTTTGGAGATGGTAGGAAATTATTGTTCTTGGGGAGTATTTAAAACTTAAGGCATATGGGCAGTATTAAAAATATACTCAGAAGTAGCCCAAGAAGACAGCAAAACGAGCTTTGGCAGATGTCCAATAACAAATAATGAAAACTATCCCCTTAAGGGACTTTAATGAAATGTTTGGCCACTAAGGGCCATCCAAACAATACGGCAATGCACAAGACAAAAGCATTTAAGAATCTAATGGTACTTGGAGCTCTTTGGACATACAAGACTTAGGAGTGTCTCTCTCTCTCTCTCTTTTTTTTAATTAAATGCTAGAAAATTATAATTAAGTAACCTCAAATAAATTAACTCTTACTGGGTGTGCTCTTAGCTATTTAAACATTAAGGGAGTAATTTGTTACCATAGATAGGTATTTAGCCCGATAACCAAGATTAGGTACCATGCATCCACAAAGCATCTGTATTTTATATATATATATAAGCAAAGGAAAATGAACTAACTACCAGATGCAACTGATTTATTTTGCATAGAATTTAGCCAGACTAGTATAAAATTGTATATAAAGATAAAGGTAACTTTTAATAGAAAACAACACAATCTCTACATTGTTTGGTCTGATATGCCTGGCCAAGCGTATGTGCTATTAAAACCACAAAAAGGCAGGCTGATTCCAGCTTTCATTATGCCTGAATAATTGTGGAGTTTTCCAAGCCATTTTGCCTCTCTGTAACTTAATCTCTTCAGCCTGTAGAAGGAATCTAGAGTAAATTATTTCTAAGGTTACATTCAACTCAAGTATTTTACACTTGTAAGAAAAAAATATTTCATATAGTAAACATATATAGAATATTTCAATTATATGAATCATTGGAGATGAGACAATATAAGATTCATAAGAAAATACTATTTTTGATTATAATTCCTTTGGTTTATAAGAGCATAAATTTGAATTTAGATATTTAATTCAACTACCTTGTCCTAAGTATAAATTACTGTTTACCTTAGTTAATAGCTTAGTCCTGTCTGACTCTTTGCAACCCCATGGATTGTAACCCACCAGGATCCTCTGTCCATGGGATTCTCCAGGAAAGTATACTGGAGTTGGTTGCCATTTCCTTCTCCAGAGGATCTTCCTGACCCAGGGATTGAACCCGGGTCTCCTGCATTGCAGGCAGATTCTTTATTGAGTGAGCTATAGGAAGATCCTTAAAATATTGTAAAAATGACAAAGTATGGCTCCCTAACTCAATTTAAGGAGTATATTATTTTGCTATATAGTCAAAACTAATTTTCATAATTTGGGGGCAAATAAAATAACACTGAAATGACATACAGTTTAATAATTAGAAAAAATACTTATGTAAATTATAATAAACATCATGAATAAGTATGATAATTTATGCAATTGTACTGTCATGTTCTTAAAGAGTGTCAAAATGAAACTGAAGGACCACACCTGAAATGATTTTAAAAATTAATAATTGCACAATGTAGTTAGAAATGTTATTGAGTTAAAAATATTTTAATTTGAATACTTAAAATACATGTTTAAGAAGTTATGCAAGTCATAAGATACTAGCTGTCATGAAGGACTCATGGGATGTTTCTTCTCAGACCGAAGATTTGCTTCATAATTGGTTGTTATTTCAAATTAATTCAAATATAAATAGCCATAACTTCTAAAACAAAATTTAAAGCAAGCAAATATGAACATGATCTAAAGGAATCATGATGATATATAAAATCAAGCTAACTATCACCATTTTCAAATGTAAATTCTAAGAAACACAGTGGAAATGTTTATGAATCATTGGGTTTCTCTGAATAAAGGGGAAAGTTGATCAATTTCTATTGAGTCTTGTACTAGGGTCTGTGTTTTTGCCACATGAGAACGGAACAATAGGTTTTAGATCTACAGTCAGTTACATGTGGCAGTGAGTGTCAGCTGTAAATAGCCTCACAATCCTGTGCATCACTGCCTCTGTTGATTCTTCAACTTGGCTCTGCTTATTGTATTGTTCCCCTTTTGAATGAGTATCTAAAATCCCCTACTCAAAGACTCTATTATTATCTGAAGCATATTTGTCTACATGAGAGACTATTTATTAGGTTTGCCAGTAGATTGCCAGCAGAGTTGGCGTGAAAAATGGCCAGGCAATTAACTTTTTCATTCAATAATTTCCAAAAATATTATCTAGATTGTAAGAAGGTCTTTTACTTCTTTAATAAATCACTTGTCAAATTTTATTTATTGTCCTCAGGAAGCTCATTAAAAGCAATAAAAACTTAGAAAACTATCTTTATAGCTAAAGGTTATATATATCATTTACATTTCAGCTAAATGCACTCTGAATAACTACATGATTACTATTTGTTAGGTTTATAAGTTTTTGATTAAAATTTACTTTGCAGACTGGCATAAGTAAATGAATATTTAAGAAATCAGTTAATATTGCTTAAACACCATCAACAGTATTTAGACAGATTCCAAAGGAATTGACCATTGAGAATACCCTATCAAACAGAATGAATTGAAACAAAGAATACAGTAGTAACTCTTTAAGTGGAAATGTGGGACACTTGATTATTTGCACAGATATATGTCTGGTTGGGATTAACTAGTGGAAGTTTCCTACTTCTGTTTTTATTTTCTCTGTGTGTGTATTACTGTGTTATAGCAAGCCAAACATTTCCCAAGTGCTCCTAATAAAAATAATTCAGTGTGTAAATCGTTATTTCATAGCAAGTTCTTGTTCAGAATGTCACTGCTTTCAGTTGTCAAAGTTCATTTCTACCTAAGTAGATATTTAAATCCTAAGAATCTTCTGTGAATACCTAGTAAAAGTTTTTTTTTTCAACTTCTATTATGCTTTCTTATGGCATTGAGAGTTACAAATGTGACTTTTCCAGATAAGGAAATTTGTAACTAAAAAAAAAAAGAATTTTTTAAATCAATTAAGATTTTAAATGATGTATTTTTTAAACATCGCCTTTGTCCTCTTTCATAGCACATATTCTGTTACTTTGGCAGTTGAATTCAGTAACAGCATCAGATTCCTATGTGCCAATTAGCATGTGATCTTCATTATCAGGTATATCATTAGAGGCCAACTCACTCATAGACACAAAGAGCAACATTTTATTTATTCTCTAATCATTGGAACAGAAGAGCAAATATATATTTCTGTGTAGAAATTCACACAATTAACTATTGAATGCCTGGGTTTTCTACCTGAATCACGACTGTGGAAAGTGACAATGGTTATCTAATAGATTGTACTTTAGGAGCAAGTTCTTATTTTTTCTATTTTCCATAATGAGTTTACTTTGAAGAAAATCAGAGACAAGATGACTATTTAAGTAGAATCAGAAAAATAATATCAATTTTTTCTGGTCGGTACAAGAGAATAAGATAATATGATTAAGCTCTTCTACTTATGAAAAGCAAAATGTTTTTGTTGGCAAAACCAGAGAGTAAGGAGGAAAAAGTTTCACATATTCTAAATAAAACACATCTAGGTGTGCTTTTATGAATGGAGTTAATCAAATACCAAATTTGTTAATAAATAACTTTTTTTCTAAATATTGATGTTTTCTAAAATTAAACAAATTATTAATATGTACATGATGTAATGGAAATATTCACCAACAACCATACATGTGTATAAAATTTGACTTATTTGGATGTTTGATTAATGGATGAAAACTTAAGACAATGTCATAGAGAGAAAATACAAATATCTAGTGTTTATAAAGATGAAAATGATATCTAGAATCTGTGCATAAAAATGATGTCTCCTTTCCACAATAGAAGACAGTTATATTCCAGGTGGTTGAGTATCTCCAACTAGAGTTCTAGTGTTTAATGACATTAACAATTAGGTGAACATCTAACATTACTTTATAAACAAAATTCAAAGTAAGAATTGGATGTTCCCTTTATCTTGGATTCAGATACCTTCAGTATAATGTGAAATTTGTAATTAACTGATTAAACACATTCTTTTGACTCTCTCATTATTTTTTAGTCCACTGCTAGGATGCATTCTTAGCCTCAAGGAAAAACATTACTAACTATAAATAATTTAGTTGTAATATTTAAGAATTACATTATAATGCGATGCCTGTCATTGATCTAGTGCTTCTTCTTTGACAAAGATGAGGGGGCATCTCCTGTGAAAGTACTTTAAGGAGATTACATTTATATTATGTTATATTTATTATAAGGCTCAATTCAATAACTTAATATGATGCCAGATGTTTGCTGACATGAATGAAATAGTTGTTATTTGAAGTTTTCAAAGTCTGCTACTACCCAAAGTCATTAAAGTCTAGTGTTAGATTTTTAAAGGCCTGTTATCACCTGAAGCTTTTGTAGACCCCAATATATTTACCTACTATACGAGAAATCTTGAAAACTAGCATTTATAAACCTTAAAGTATTATGCAAGTTAGGATCTACTAAATTTCTGAAATTTAAAAACTTTAACAAAGAAAATGCTTTATAAGCTTAAAAATACAATCTCAAAATATAACTAAACCTTTATTTTAATTTTGGTGGAAAGAAAATATTAAGACAAAGTGTTTTACCTGAAGATGAATCATATAAAGAAATGAAAACATCAGTAAAGGAGAAAAAGGAGCAAGGTTAATTAATTGCAAAGTTAAAACAAGTGGTTTTCCATGTCAAATCCATACTTGCTGTCATGAAACATAAATGCTTTGTTTTTCATATGTTCCCATAATGTCTAGGGACAAAACACATAATGATAGTGTCATATAGTAATATTAAAAAAGAAAGCAGAAGCAAGACATTGACAGCAGTTAGAAAATAACATGAAATGGGATGAAACTAAAATTAGGGCAGGTTGATCAAAACATTTAATGAATATCCTACACTTCATCTTAAAAAACAGCAAAACATTAATTAACAAATCATTATCAGGAAAAATTCAAACAACCAACAGTTCTAAAGAGAAATCTGTAATTATATTAGCCTAACTAGAATCAACAAAAAGGCACTAAGGACGTATCAGACCAGATGCACCCATTTGAAACTTTAAACCTCCTTTCCCACATAATAGCATCATGTGGAGGAACCAAAATCTCTTTTCTGCCTGACCTAACAGCATTCAGATTACAATGGTTCAGCAGGTAAAGAATCTGCCTGTGATGCAAGAAACACAGGGATGAGGTTTCCATACAGGGTCGGGAAGATTCCCTGGAGAAGGGAATGGCAACCCACTCTGGTTTTCTTGCCTGTATAATCCTATGAACAGAGGAGACTCGTGGGCCACAGTTAAAAGACTCTCACTGAGTCAGACACAACTGAGCAACTAATCTCACACACAACATACACACACACACACAGCACCATGAGGAGGAACCAGAATCTTTAGTCTTGCTAATTTAATTACAATCAGGTTATTTCCATTAAGTGAATCAAGCTAAACTTTTCAATTCCTTATCTTCTTATAGAGAATGTAGGTTTTGAAGGAAATTTAAAATGTTAGGACCTACATAACTCAAGACAGCTCCTTACACAGTTGGTGTGGTTTAAACTCAAGACATCACTCATTCAAGTTCCTAACCATTGTAAAGCTCAGTCTGTATTCCCTTGCTTGGTGTAACTCCATCTGTAAGATTAATAATCATCAACTCTTTATGGACACTATCATTTGGACATGTTATTAATCTTCAATATTTCTTACTGATGTGAAATATGCTATAGCTATTCTGATTTTACATGTTGTTCTCAGGAAATTCTACTTTGACGGTTGGATCAAAAGTTGTCCTGGGGTCCAAACTTTGCACCTGTCTCATGTGAGTATTTTATTATCATTACTGTCGAAAATAATTTTAAAAAACCAGGACGTTTTAATTGAGTAACCTACTAATTTTTTAAATCACTTCAGTTCAGTTGCTCAATCGTGTCCAAATCTGCTATCCCATGGTATGCACCATGCAAGGATTCCCTGTCCATCACCAACTCCTGGAGTTTACTCAAACTCATCTCCATTGAGTCGGTAATGCCATCCAACAATCTCATCCTCTGTTGTCCCCTTCTCCTCCTGCCTTTAATCTTTCCCAGCATCAGGGTCTTTTCAGTTCAGTCAGTTCTAAACATCAGGTCATCAAAGTATTGGAGTTTCAGCTTCAGCATTAGTCCTTCCCATGAATATTCAGGACTGATTTCCTTTAGGATGGACTGGTTGGATCTTCTTGCAGTCCAAGCGACTCTCAAGAGTCTTCTCCTACACCACAGCTCAAAAATATCAATTCTTTGTGCTCAGCTTCCTTTACGGACCAACTCTCACATTCATACATGACAAGTGGAAAACCCATAGCTTTGACCAGATGGAATTTTGCTGGCAAAGTAAAGTCTCTGCTTTTTAATATGCTATCTAGTCAGGTCATAACTTTTCTGCCAAGGAGCAAGTATCTTTTAATTTCATGGCTGAGGACACCATCTGCAGTGATTTTGGAGCCTAAAAAAATAAAGTCTCTCACTGTTTTCACTGTTTTCCCATCCATTTGCCATGAGTTAATGGGACTAGATGCCATAATCTTAGTTTTCTAAAAGGTGAGCTTTAAGCCAACTTTTCAATCTCCTCTTTGACTTTCATCAAGAGGCTCTTTAGTTCTTCGCTTTCTGCCATAAGGGTGGTGTCATCTGCATATCTGAGATTACTGATATTTCTCCTGGCAGTCTTGAGTCCAACTTGTGCTTCATCCAGCCTGGCATTACACATGATGTATAGTCTGCATATAAGTTAAATAAGCAAGGTAACAATATACAGTCTTGACGTGCTCTTTTCCCTCTTTGGAACCAATCTATTGTTCCATGTCCAGTTCTAACTGTTGCTTCTTGACCTGAATATTGAGAATACAGATTTCTCAAGAGGCAGGTCAGGTGTTCTGGTATTCCCATCTCTCCCTGAATTTTCCACAGTTTGTTGTGATCCACACAGTCAAAGACTTTCACATAGTCAATAAAGCAGAAGTAGGTGTTTTTCTGAAGCTGTCATGCATTTTTGATGATCCAACAGATGTTGGCAATTTGATCTCTGGTTCTTCTGCCCTTCCTAAATCTAGCATGAACATCTAGAAGTTCATACTTCATGTACTGTTTAAGCCTGGCTTGGAGAATTTTGAGCATTAATTTGCTAGCATGTGAGATGAATGCAACTGTGCAGTAGTTTGAGCATTCTTTGGCTTTGCTTTCTTTGGGATTTGAATGAAAGCATACCCCTTCCAGTCCTGAGGCCACTGCTGAGTTTTCCAAATTTGCTGGCATATTGAGTACAGCACTTTCATAGCATCATCTTTTAGGATTTGAAGTAGCTCAACTGGAATTCATTCACATCCACTAACTTTTATTGCAGGGATGCTTCCTGAGGCCCACTTGACTTCACATCCCATGATGTCTGGCTCTAGGTGAGTGAGTACACCATCGTGGTTATTTGGGTCATGAAGATCTTTTTTGTATAGTTCTGTTATTCTTACCATCTCTTCTTAATATGTTCTGCTTCCGTTAGGTCCATACCATTTCTGTCCTTTATTGTGCCCATATTTGCATGAAATATTCCCTTAATATCTCTAATTTTCTTGAAGAGATCTCTAGTCTTCCCCATTCTATATCCTTTTCATTATAGGGGACTGGAATGCAAATGATGAAAATCAAGAGATACCTGGAGTAATAGGCAAAATTGGCATTGGAGTACAAATGAAGCAGGTCAAATATTAACAAAGTTTTGCCGAAAGACCACACTGGTCATAGCAAATTCCCTCTTCCAGCAACAGAAGTGAAGACTCCACACATGGACATTAGCACGGAATGTCGATACCATGGTGGTCAGTACTGAAATCAGGTTCATCATATTCTTTGCAGCCAAAAATGGAGAAGCTCTATACAGTAACCAAAAACAAGACCAGGAGCTGACTGTGGCTCAGATTGTGAACTCCTTATTGCCAAATTCAGACGTAAATTGAAGAAAGTAGGGGAAACCATTAGACCATTCAGGTATGAACTAAAGAAAACCCCTTACTACTATACAGTGGAAGTGATACATAGATTCAAGAGATTAGATCTGAGAGACAGAGTGCCTGAAGAATTATGGATGGAGGTTTGTGACATCGTACAAGAGGCAGGGATCAAGACAATCCTCAAGAAAAAGAGAGGCAAAATGATTGTCTGAGTAGGTCTTACAAATAGCTGTGAAAAGAAAAGATGGAAATGGCAAAGAAGAAAAGGAAAGATATATCCATTTGAATGCAGAGTTCCAAAGAATAGCAAGGAGAGATAAGAAAGCCTTCCTCAGTGATCAGTTTTTTAAATATTTTGTTTAATGGCATGGGAAAATCAAAAGAATTATAAAATATATCTCTAACTCCTACAAAGTAAAGTGTAGCTGACCGGGCAGAGTATGCATCCTTGACAGGAACAGTTTTAGGTGACAAACAGTGATTGAGTGTTAAGTACCAGGTGTCATAAAGTTATAACAAAAAAGAGAATACCTTAGTATGGGAAGAGCTGGGAAGACTCCCCAAATTATTAAGAAATCAAACTGAGTTGTGACCTGTGAAAAGGAAGCAAGTTAGTGGCCTTGTGAGAAGGATGATGTAGATGGAGGAAATAGCAAGGACAAATGCATGGAAGCAAGAGAAATTTGTTCTGTTTGGGGGACACAATGCAAAGCTTGGAAAGATAGGTTGAAAAAGGTCTGAATGAGATTAGAAATGTGAGTAGAGCTGAGAGTGAAAAACTTTGAGGGCTGTGGCATTATGGAAATAGTGTTTTTGCAGGCTTAGTCTGGTGATAGGTATGCTGAATTGTGGAAATGAGAAGACAGGGAAGCAAAGAGAGCAGCTGGAGAGACTGCCAGAGTTCATGTCTACAACTAGGGGAGTGAAAATAAAGGGGAGTATGTAGCTTCACTTTTTGCTTTTATAAGTCATATCTGCTTTTTAACATCTATAAGAAACACATAAACTGCCAACAGAAAAGGTATTCTAACTGTTGTAAAGAGAGAGATCTAGAAAATGGTTTCTCAAAAAAAGCCATCAAAGTTCTGCTAAAAAAGCAATTCAGTTCCTGAAGGAGAGATAGCAGTCACAACATAACACTTAACTACTTAAAAGCAAAATAAGTTGAGGGGGAAGAGGAGAAAAATCACTAAGTAAAAAAAATTATGAAATCTGTCTTTATTCTGAAGGGATATGATTTGATGATATTATTTTCATTTGTTCTTTTCCTTGGGTGAATCTGAAATTCAATCTAACATAAGTGATTACTAAGATAAGCCATGTGATTAGATGCTGGCAGCATCAGCATTGTATTCAGCAACATTTACAGTGTGTCAGAAACAAAGGTCCTTTCATAATTGCATATGCAGATGAACTTTATGGAATCACTCATGCTTGTTAGAATTTGCTGATTCCTGGTCACTTATTACATTTTTATTTACTACAGAGTGACCTGAGAGCAAAGTCTAGCTAACTGGAACTCTAATGTCCCTTGAGAAAAGATATATTTTAAATCTTTTCTTCAGAAAATGATCTTTGGATTGAAATCATTGCATTATTGCTCAACTATCTCTCAATAAAATTGAATAAAAATTCCTCAAGCACATTTTAAACTCCAAGAGTCTATAAGTTCTTGATGTTCAGTATAACAATGATAAAATTCTTTCTGTGGTTTTAAAATGCTTAATGGTGAGGATATTACCTCTTAGACAGTACTTATAAAATTCCATGTTAGGCCAATAAAAACTCAAAACATTAGTCCTGAGATCATTATATAGAGAGGACATTCTAGGTTAAACCAAGGTTGATAGGCAGTTGGCATTAGATCCCATTTTTACATAACTGAACCCATCCTTACACCTAATCGTATACACAAAGCCAACAGCTATATTCAGTATCAAAACACAAAAAATTCCAATAGACTTCTATTAGTATATAAAGAAATAATCTTAATACTTAGTTCAGATAATTGCCAAATTAACTATCATTTTTTTCTTCTGAAAAAATAGACAATTTATTAGAATGCCACTGATAAGCAAATTAGTGCCATGAAATTCAAATATCAACATCACAGAACTAATGGTCATCTATCTCCTGATGAAGCTATATGAAATGATTGAGATATCATGAACCACTTACCCCCTCTACACACACACACACACACACACACACACACATACATTTAAAAAGATCAAGTCTGCTCTTATTTAAGACAAGACAAAGTGTAAGATTTTTCTTCAGAAGATTGCATACCTGTGAAGTGCCAACTCAAGACTGCTATTTTTATTCTGGGAAGGTTTAAGTACTGCTGCAACCCATGAAAAGCATGTGAGTTAGTGCTGTTTTATTGTACTTGTTAAGAACTACTATTAAAACAAACGGCGTTATTGAAGTGTTTTAATATATAGATTAAGAAGTTGAATAAACTCTATTGTAATTCTAAGGTGACAACTTAACTATATGATAAAAAAAGAAAAAAAAAACCTACATAAAATTCAGATATATTACACCATGGCAGTAAATTACTTCTTTCTAACTTCAACATGTTCTAGCAAGGCATTCTATCCATATAGCTCTGCAGCTACTGTGTTTTCAGTTTGTATGGTCCATTCATTCATTCATCAAACATTGATTGCTTAATTCAGATGCCAAACGTTTAGACCACTAATGACTGGGGATACACAGATCCATGAGACATAATCTCCATCTTCAAAAAACTCACTGTTCAGTTGGAGAGACAGTTGTGTAAACAGATCATTATAATAGAGTGAGATGTGCTAACAGATGCCTGTACAATGGGACTGTGATGATAGACAAGGCATATTTGCTTGGGGATTCAAGGTCTTAAACAGAAAGTGGCTTGTGAACAATATTTTAAAGAAAGAATTGGAGTTTCCAAGGCAGGTTCGGTAGAAATCAATGAAAGAAAATGATAAATAGTTATATGAGCTAAGTGACAAGATTCAGGTACTACTCAAAAATAACCCTCAGCTGGAAAGACATCAGTGGAACAGAGAACAGATGATGTGAGGCAGAGAGCCTGGCCATAAATACAAGACAGTGAAGCAACCCTAGAAAATTTATGTACCCCCAATTTCAATCTGGAAAGTATAGATTTTAAAAATAGATTCAAAGGATTGTTAAGGAAATTATATAAATCTGTTCTGTATGTCTAAAGCTTCTTACAAATGTTATTTGTCTGATTACACCTATTTTTGTTCAGTGAGTGTAGAAGTAGAGGTCATTTAATTATAAAAACATGCTTCTTAGAAATGGCAAGGCCAAGAAGCAAACTTCATATTTCTTTTTAATATAAACTGCATTTCAGTAAAATATGAGGAACATACAGTAAGGTCTCTTCATAAGACATATTAACTTTAATCCCTATGAAGTGTATTAACTCTTGAACAAGGGCATCCATGATAAAGCATGGAGCATATTTAAGAGATGTCATTTACAACCAAATAGCACCTGAACAATTGTCCACCCAGTTTCAGAGTATATATATTTTAATTTCCCCCAATTTTATTTTATTTCTGAGCTCATGTAATTGCAAGTACAATTATTATGTGATATGGAAGTATTTTTCATATTTACCTACATCCACATATAGTCAGCATAACAAATAATAGTGTCATAGTCTATCCAGCTGAGTCCACTTCAAATCCAAAATAAGAATACACTTATAAGCTATTTCTGAAAATTGATGTGCAATGAATCTGACATAAACCAGTATTTGGCAAGAATTTGCTTGAAGGGGAGAAGGAAACGGCAACCCATTCCAGTATTCTTGCCTGGAGAATCCCAAGGACGGAGAGCCTGGTGGGCTGCCGTCTATGGGGTCGCACAGAGTAGGACACAAGTGAAGTGACTTAGCAACAGCAGCTGTTTTAAGGCATTCTTCACAGCCTACATCTTCCTGAAGCATATTCTTAAAGTCAAATTGTAGACTGAAGGCGGAAAACTTCACAAGGAAGCATTGAGTACCTTCTGTCACAGTCAGAGATGGATCCCTCTGAAACTACTGATTTACAGGCCAATGTAGTAGACATTTGTTGTGTTTTTGACACCAGCATCCAACTTCCCTATTGTTAGTGCAAATACACTATTTCCTTTTTAAAAACTAACCCCTTTCAGCTTTTGGCTGATGCTGTTTCCATAAAGCTATTTCTATCTCTAGTATTAACGTAGACACGTGATACAGACCTAAACCAGTCAGAATACCTCTTTGTCTCATTCACATGGTTGGTTTTGATATGTCCATGTGATGTCCTTGGAGAACTGATACTGCATTGAAATGGCCAACAGATTCTATATTCTAGTCAAAGAGAGAATGATTATCTGAGGATGGAAAAGGGGGTCAAGAAGTGGAGAGAGTCAAACAGGGCCTTAGTATATATTTGACCTTGTATACAGTCATGTCAGGTCAGAGTCCAAAATTTTCAAATCCCTAAGCTGATGAACTTCTCTGTGATTAAGGCTAATTTGGGTCAAGTTTCCTGTCACTTGCAATGTAATTAACAGATACAATCAATGTTAACGATTTATGTTCTTTCTCTGTTACTAGCAATAAAAAAAGTGTATCTTATTTTTTGCTTACTGCTTTCCTGGCTACCCTTCCTGGTCTGAATTTCTCTGGCACATCCATATTTGGTTCATACCAACCTATATACCCTTCATCTCTAAGTCATACTGTCAGAGATTTACTTTGTAAGGGATGGGTTATGCTTATCCACACTACATAGTCTCTTATATGACCTGATGATCATAGTTACTCTATTCTCATTTTAGCCTTTATCTACTGTTAAGCCCTTTTCAAGTGGGAAATAAAAATACATTTTTAAAAAATTATACCCACAGCATGCTTTCCTGTTTCTGGGTTATAGTACAATTACACCATATCATCATAGCTGTCTTTTTCCTCACTCGTACTTTGATTCTCCAAGGCTATTTTGTCCTTTTACATTGGTGAGCCCTGTTAGGATAACATTCTGATGTGATGTTTTTACTGGATCGTTTGGAAGAAAGAACTTACACTGCACTGGGTTAAGTGCATTTCTTTTGTTGAGTGGAAACAGCCACCTCACTTAAGGAATTAAGCTTTTCCTTTCTTTTCTTTTTATTAGCACCATTTAGATGCTTTCTTCTGAAAAACTGAGTGTCCGGCATATGGAAAAATCAACTATTTGTAGTAAAAGCTAGAGGCTTCTGAGGACTTCTGTGGGCATCCCATATAAATTCAGTGGGATGGAATTAATAGGACTGTCCTTGCATAAATGAACAAAGTCTGCAAAGTAAATCTCTGCTAATCAGAGCAAATTAGTCTTGGATTCTACTGACATGGAAAGATTCTAACTGGCATTGAGCCTAAGGACTAGTAATAATTATATTACCATGGATCACAAAGGGTCAACATTTATATTCCTTTATAAAATATAATCTTTATTCAAAATCAAACATCTATGTCTTACCTAATAATTTGATACTCTGACTATTAACATGATTTTGGACTTGATATATATATATATATATATATATATGTACACTTTCTGGTCTGGAGACTCTAGTTGTAGTTATAAGAAATATCTCCCATTAATCACTCAGTTTTCAAAACTTCTGAGATATCCTTATCCTGTACCTGTCATTAATAGTTTTAGTATTAGGGATAGCCTTATGTTATAGATTTATTCAAGAAAGTGTTTCTTGAGTATCCATCACTGCATTAAGCCTAAACTGAATAATAGAACATAATTAAGTGAAAGAGGAAGAATAGATCCCTCTCATTATGGAATTCATGTTCTACTAATACTTGCACAATGATTGCTTAAAGTTTAGAACAGCACAAATACTATGCAACTATAATATATATTAATCATTGTTAAAATATATTCCAAGGCACAAGTTATGTACGCCTGTGAACCTTTAAAAAAAATAACTGAAATAGCTTAAAAATCATGCAACTTTGTCAGTTTTACCCCAATAGACCAAGGAGGGGATTGGAGGTCATCTGAATGCTTTTTAATGAGATAAAAATAAGTGGTGCTTCCTATCACATCAGGTATGATGGGATAGTTTTAATCAGACAAGCAATAAGAAATTCAAATAAGCAAAGGAGAATGTCTAGAAGCAGAAAAAGACAAAGTCTTATTTTCCTTTCCTTCAAGGTGTTGTGTAGCCCTAAGATTTTAGAACACCTGGAAGAAAATGCAAAATAAACATGCAATTGTAATGTCATTCCTTCTTTACAATATTCTTCTAAAATGCAACTGACTGTTGAAATGTAAAATATGTACCGGAATTAAAACTGTGAAGTATTTTTTAAAAATTACAGTTTAAAAAAAGTGTTAATTGAAAGAGTCACTACACAGGTTAAATCAAACAGATTTGCCATCAGATAGGAACTTAACCACTTTTCTATGTCTCAAGTTAGTTCTCAAACCAGAAATGAAAACTAGCCTCAAGGAAGGAAATGATCAAAATGAATGAAGTATATGTCAAGACATCTGACATGTTTGCCTTTGCAATTATGAGAGACATCTAATTAAGTAAGGACATTAGAACTTGATAGAGCATCATTGGTTTTGAAATGTAGAAATGATGAACTCATAAAAGAAGCTCTGAAATCAATCAGCCACCCAATCAGTCAATAAATTTACTGAACAGTCTCTTTCTTCACCCCTACTGTATTTCTCTTTCAGTACAGATGTAGTTCTCAACACAACACATTTTGAGGAGTACTTTTTGAAAAGGGAGAAATGACAATTGTTTGACTTTTATGGAGTAATAGTAATTAGATAATCAGGGAAAGGCAGAGACAGTGACTTCTATTACAGTGAGCATTTGTCCAAAAGATGCAGCTGCACATGCTCCATTGCTTACAATCTTGTAATTAAGAAAAGTGTACATATAGTTATATTAAAATAGATAATCAACAAGGACCTATTGTATAGCACTAGAAACTCCTCTCAGTATTCTGTAATAACTTACAGGGAAAATAAGTTGAAAAAGACTAGATACATGCATATGTATAATGGAATCACTTTGCTGTATACCTGAAACTAACACAATGTTGTTAATAAAATATATTCTAATATAAAATTAAAAAATTAAATGAAAAGGATGACAACGTTTGAGAGCATTGGTTTGCACTTTGAAACTTATGAATGAACAATCATGTTACAGGATGGTGTACAAATGGAGGGGGATTTATTCTTGAATATTTGCCCTCAAGAATAGAGAAGAAATCCACATGAAGTTACTCATTAGTTTAATCTTCAAGAACATTTTGAGTCCATCTTATCTGTTTTTTAAACTTCTGTTATAAAGTATTTGTATATCCAGAGGATAAATAAAGTTTCAAATTTAAGTCTTTAAATTTAATCTTTAAAAATATATATATATTTTAACTTGAAACAAAATTTAACTACCCACATACTAGCAAACTCAATATAAATAAGCACCATCGTATATATAAAGTTATAGCAGCAACTGTGGTCTTTTCATTCTCTTTCATCCTTTTAAATAAATTATGAAATAAACAATTCATATCTGTGCTTACAAATTCTTGTGTTGGATTTATAACATAAATTTACAACTATTTCTGTGCAAAATTAAAAGTCATGTCAGATTTTTTCCTTTTATACAACACTTGAAAAGGAAATACTTTAATATGATAGACATAAGTGCCATTCAACAAAAATTATTTATTTCAAATGATTAATTCATTTTTGGAATACTTAATTCAAAATTCTTGAATTTGAATTAAGGTACAAATACTTAATTCATACCTCTTTGAATAATTTAATCTGAGTTACTTTAGAATAGAATTTCCACAAAACTATGTGTGTATGTATAAAATGTCCTTAAAACTTGAAGATATTTTAACTCTTCGCCTAAGTAATTAAAAGCATTATATACGCTTTCATAATTATTTAAACATTTTGAAACATCAGAGACCAACTACACATGACACAAACTATAGATTAGGTTATTTGAGTCATGGCAAGTGCAATTAAGAACTTTAGAAATAGGCAATATTAATAAAATTAACTTAATATTATCTATTTCTCTATATGGATATATTACCTTCATAACAACCCAAGGAGAAGTCATTTATCCAGATTCACATTCTCTAAGTAATAGAGCTGCTATTTAAACTCAAGAAGTCCAATTCCAGTGTCAGGCTTGGTGTGTGTATACATATTATGGAAAGTAAAATCATTTATAAACTACAACTTAATAGAAAAGTGGAAAGACTCAATGTTAAACGGAGATGTTCCAAAGTGCTTTATTAAGCAGGTCTAGACTGGATTATTATCTCAGCTAAGCCTCACATTTCATAGCTAAAATTTACCAGCACAAATAACAAGCACAAGGAGGTACTCAAAAAACACTTGTTATTAATTGATAGCTAGGATTTAAATAGTTTTAATTAGCTTGGTAAATGGAACAATCTATAAAATGTTACTGACGTATGCACGGTATGGTAAATATACTTAGTGGTGTAAAGCCAGTCAAAAGTTGATAACTTATTGACACATGATTTAACCCAAGCTATGTAACAATAGACAGCTGGAGGTTGCTATAAACAGCAGGATTGTGTATAACATTAAGGATGCAACATTGCATTTCAGATAAATATAGATCAAAATCACTCTTCAAGTATTGCAAGGGGTCTTATCAGTAAAAGACACAATTTATAAACTATATAAAACAGGTGACAGTGCCCTCTTGAGGATGCTATTAAAATATGACACCAGTTACCTAAGAATTTTGTAGGCAAATTGATCTTCTTTTCCATATCCTGGAGTCAAAGCCTTTTATTTTTATAATTTTAAGAAAACGCAATGCAATGAAAGAACTATTCACATTGATTCCTCAAACTTTTCCTCAAAAGGTAGCCTTTGTAATACTATCAATATTAATGCAACAATACAGAACTAGCATAGTTTAGGTTTCCATATCTATAGGAAAGAGCTGTGTCAATAATTGAATATAGAGAGAGTTTTATAGCTTGCTACTGAGGATTTAAACTAAAAAATATTTTATGAATATGTATCCATACTAAACTATAATAAATCTAGAATTGTATTCAACAGAAGAGTCTAAGTATGGTAAATTTGTGTTAGCTTACCATTCTGCTTATAATGCCACAACTTCGCTCAGGGCTGGTGCACTGGGATGACCCTGAGGGATGGTAAGGGGAAGGTTGTGGGAGTAGGGTTCAGGATGGGGAACACACGTACACCCATGGCTGATTCATCTGAATGTATGGCAAAAACCACTACAATATTGTAAAGTAATTAGCCTCCAATTAAATTGAATAAATAAATAATAATGCCAGGACTTCTAACAGAAAGAATATAATAGTCAGTTTGAATGTTTCATGGTAATCTTGGTTTAGTTCTCTGATCTAGAACCTTTCTGCTGCTAGAAAGGAGGGTGCCCTCTGGCTCTATATGTTGTTCCCTGTACACGTATACACCCAGGTACACCAATACACTGCCACACACACACGCAACATACATTCCTTCCTTAAGTTTAACATCATAGCAGGTTTGCCATCAAAATACAAATACTCATGAAACAACTTCAGTGTAATCTTAAAAAACCTACCAAATAAATAGAAGACCAAAAGAAAAGTAGTCTGAGTTTAATCAGAAAGACAGCAATTCAGGGATTCCATTTGAAAATCTTCTTAATCAAAAAATAAGAAAGCAAGAAGAGAGTCAAATGCTCTAATGGATTTTCTTTCTTAAAATCACAGTAATCCTTATGTGTCACCTGTGTTAGAACAAATTCATAAAATACTTGGAAATTACAAGTAATTCATTTACAGACTATCTTACTTTCTGAAAAATATAGTTGGTTATTCAGATTTGATGTAGGCCATAAGAGAGATAAGAGATGAAATAAAACATAAAATTATATGCATGGGGTGATACACCTTCAAACCTTGGTAGCTGGATATTAACACTAAGGCAAGGAAGTGAGGTTAAAAATGCCATTGCAATTACTCTCTTCATTTGTGTTTCAGCTCTGGGAAATTGACAAATACATATAAGAAGGTAATCTTACAAAAAGAAAGGAAACTACAATGGATCTTATATTTATTTTCACAAGAAACTACTCTAAGCTTACTGAAAATAACCAATTAATTAACGGAGATTCTTTTGTAATTGTTTGTTAAAACCTAATTATGTTACTAAGATAACTAACATATTTTTGTTGTTTCACCCTTTAGTATTAACAGTTAGTAATTAGTTTACAAATATGGTAGCAATTTATTATCCTATAGTAATTGATCATTATCTTTTAAAAATTCATATAAAATATATAAGATTCAGAATCTTTGGCCCTTAAGCATGAAGAAACAGAAATATCAATTAACAAAATATAAAAACATGTCTTACTGGTCTGTTTTATGTGTACATACTGTTGATAATTAAGAAAGAAAAGAACAAAGGAAGCCTAATATATTTTTTGTCAGAATCACTATTATCATAGAAATATGGGATATAAAATTACAATATGCAAAAAAAAAGGTAGGCTTTAAAATGCATTCCAATAGTATTATACTGTCTGGCTTTTCTGTGTACAACCTTGAAAAAAATTCTGGAATCCACTTGGTTAATGCTGAGAACTCTTGGCCTTCTGTACAAACCTGCAGATTTCTTCCCACCTGCTAAAATGTGGAATCTGTTATATTCCATAAGCCTTCTCATTATTTTGTCTTAATGGCAGGTACTGCTATTCATAATTAACTTATTTATCTAATTATTTCTTTAAACTGACAGAAATTCTGTAAAGAAGGTTGCTACTTTCAGGTATGAATTCCATCTGAAGCTTCCACCTTCTCTCTTTTCTCTTATGATTAGATATCCTTAGAGAAAGCTAAACTACATCCAACAATCTCCATTTTCTCATCTCCCATTCAATTTTAAGCTTCTCACACTTCGACCTATTCCTTTACTCCATCAAAGCTGTTCTCTTAAATGTTTACAAGGATCTACTTTACAAACTCAATAGCCTGCACAGGCCTCTTAATCATCTGAAAATACTGAGCCAGGGGAACACTCTTTGGCCTTTGTAACTTCATATTTCTTTGATTTCCCTTCTATGAATTCTCCTGTTGTGTTAGACCTTAACCTCTGCCCACACTCACATATACCTTAAGCTTAATCGTTCTCCATAACATTTTTCTGTTCGCCTCTATAAAAGCTGTTTCAGCAATGCTAAAACCACAAAGATGGTTTGTATATTACTAAATTTATCTTTGTCTTAGATTCTAATTTTTTTATTCTCTCCATCTCCCTATTTTCCTGGTCATCTCCCTATGTTTAAAATATTTTAAGTACCTCAAATATTATTGTAACAATTCAATACACTGATGCTTCATAGAACACTCCTCTATTTTCTATTCCTAAATGTTTTAAATGGCCTTCAAATCTCCACAAATTTTCTTGTAAACCTCCCTTTCTTTTGTCTTCTCATCAAATCTGTTATCATGTTTTATACATTTTCTTTGTTATGTTTATGATATATAACTTCTGCTACTACCACCTTGTTTCATACTCTCTGTGCATTTTTAATGGAAATATTGTAATAGTCCTCTAAATAGCCTTCCTCTTCCTGTCTTTCTTCACAATAGACAGAATATCTGTTGCTCTCAGATTAGTCTTTCCAAAGCTGAAAAATGTACAATAACCTGCCATGGCTCATAAGTTAAAGTATGTTTTTTTTTTTGTTTTTAAGCTGGTATATAAATCCTTATATAATCTGGCCCCATTTTGCTTTTCCAATATTTTGTGTGTCCTATGATGATGCAATTGTAATATTAGTTGACACAAGTTTAGTGTTTTCACCTTTGTTTATCTTTTGAAGCTATTCTTGCCTATTGGAATGCCTTTTCTCAACATTCATATACCCAAATTCTCTCTTTTTTCCCCCTCTGAATGTCACTCAGTCTCTAAATGTCTGCTTAATCCTCTGCCATAAAGACAATACAAGGAAGTAACACTGCTTTAAGTCAAACATTTACACTAAGTTCTTTGTGTGTATTATTTTGCTGAAAGCAACCTCTTTTTTCTGTTATAAATCACTGAATATTAACTGTATTTTTCTTATGGCAGTTATTACACTTTGTTGAACATTATATGTATTCTTGTATAGTTTTCTTCCCCAAAAGAGTATAATCTTTAAAGTCAACATCCATACACACTCCTTTCTCAGGGCTTGTCACAATGCTTCAGAGAAACTAATCTAGGAGTCAATTTACAAATCTGTTTACCTGAAACAACCTGCATAAACTATTCATAAGTATGATGCACACATACATATGCATGCACTTTTGTACACACATACATGTGGTGGTTTTAGTGAATTACTACAATGGAAAAAAGTGGAAAGGGTTAGTCACTCAGTCGTGTCTGACTCTTTGCGACCCCATGGACTATAGCCCACAAGGCTCCTCTGTCCAAGGAATTCTCTGGGAAAGAAAATTGAAGTGAACTGTCATTCCCTTCTCCAGGGGATCAAACCCAGGTTTCCTGTTGTAGGCAGATTCTGAGCCTACTATTCATCAAAAAAGTCAAATATTTTCCATGTCATTGTAATTAACAATCATCAATGCAACATACAAAGATCAGAAAGAGATGAGACACTCCTGTAGAGAAGAGTCTTTGTGAAGAAAATATCTGACTCATTGCTTTTAGTGATTTGATTACCAAGGAAAGCATTGCTAGGCTTTGCTATTTTCTGTTCTTACCTATGTGGCTTCCCTGATAACTCAGTTGGTAAAGAATTTGCCTGCAATACAGGAGACCCTGGTTTGATTCCTGGATCAGGAAGCTCCCCTGGAGAAGGGCTAGGCTACCCACTCCAGTATTCCCATGCTTCCCTTGTGGCTCAACTGATAGAGAATTCGACTCCAGTGCAGAAGACCTGGGTTTGATTCCTGGGTTCAGGTGATCCCTTGGAGAAGGGAAAGGCTACCCACTCCAGTATTTTGGCCAGGAGAATTCCACTGACTGTATATCCATGGGATCTCATAGAGTCAGAGACAACTGAGAGGCTTTCACTTTCACTTGTATTCTTACCTATAAAATTAAATTTATGAAATTTTAAACTTATGAAATCAAATTCTTAGCCATTAAAAAAAATAGCAAGAAAATGACAATCACTCAAACAAACATATGAATAGAAATTAAGCCTGAAACACTTGCACATATTCAAATGACATGAATGACTGAGTGCTCTGCATTTCCCATCACTGAGAGAGGCTGCACACTCAGTTGATAGAAACCTTAGTGCCCTGAGTCACTGAGCGCTCTGTCAGTCAGGAACACTGGTGTCTAGTCTCAGAGGGCATGCTGCCTCGATTCACATGATTACCTTTTTGATTAACTTTCCTACTCCCATTTCTATCACTTGTCCCCTGTTGCACGCAACTCTTTTGAAAGAAAAGATACTGAGTTCTATAAACAGAAAACTTTTTTAAAATTCTTGGTTTATTTTATGTCCCTTAGCATTTATATCTTCCTTGAAATATGAAAATGTGCTTTTTAAAGCAAAATCACCTTTTGAAAAAATAAATCAGTGGCATTTCTACATCTTCTTCAATAGAAGAAGCACGTTGATTGGGCTGAAAACACACACAAGCAAATGGAAAAGTTTGTTTGAGGGGAAATTTCCCTGCCCTAATGAAAATGCAAATAACTAGCAGAGCAATGCCAACTGAAGCTTGCTCTGCTGGGGGGAAATTGCTATCTCTAGAACCACTCAATGCCAGTGCTGGCTGGACTTTAACTTGCATACTATGTTGTGTTCCTTCAGGGATTTTCCCAGAATTGCATAGCTTCTGGCATGCAAGGGTCCATGATTTGATTTTCATTTGTGAAGTTGGAGAGTGCAGGCATAATAATTAGCAGTGACCAGATTTCAACATGTTAAACAAGGAGCTTGCTCTTTAAAATATACTGAGTGGAAGAGAGGTAGAAAATAAAGTACCAGCATCTGAACAGTAAGTCAGTGCTCCACTAGACCATTTCCATGTCTCATAAAGCATGCCTGGAAGGATAAACAAGCAAACAATTCTAATAGTAGGTAGAAACCAAACACTAGGTAATTCCATTGTGAAGAAACATTTCCCAGAAGAAAATGCATATCGCTCTCTTTTTTCTTATTCAGTTGTAGAATTTGATCCTAGGTATGAATCTCTGAAGAGTTTTTGTTCAAAATTTGTTTAACATTATAGAATTTTCTAAGATTAATAATGAGTATTACAATGCAAACCTTGTCAAATGGAAGTCAGTACTATCAAAAGTCACTTGAACATGTTCTTTCTCAGAAAGTTGAGAAAATTGTTTCAATCTCTCTTCCCAACTCTGTACCCTCACATGCTTTTCCAGTCCACATATTTTCTCTTCATGCATGTCAGGTAAATAGAGACTTGAGAGGAAAAACTTCATTGCCAAGTGGCATATGACTTAGTTTTTCTTAATCTGCCTTTCAATTTCCAAACCAAAAAAAAAAAAAAATACAAGAGGCCATTTAGCTAGTCAATTTGAATCTTTAATGACAGTAAAGAATGTCATCAGTTTTAGCTCAAATGATCTAAATTATGAGAATATTACTAAATTATGAGGACAGTTGAGCATACAATGAATAAAAACCTATCTAACAGATTGCTCAAAGACTAAAATTTTCCCCATCTTGGTTTGGCTAACCTAACCTAAAAGCAAGAAATGTTACTAGTTTCTGATTCATGATAGATACGCTCTATGCACTCAAATGAAATCCTTCATCATTTATTGCAACTAATTCAATATACTAGGGTGATCTGAACTAAAGTGATTTAAATCACAATACATATACACATTTTAAGCAAATATAATTTTATAGCAAAAACCAAATTAAAAGCATTCTTTCCTCTTATGAATGTCATACCCTAATTGTCGAGGAAAAAAATAACCAGATACAAAAGTTTACGTCAGTATGTGTCCATTTACATGGAGTTCTAGAACAGGTACAACAAAAAGACAATAACACAAATCACAACAATGACTGTTAAGATGGTGTTGGGAGGAGTAGAGGGGAGACTGAAAAGAGGAACAAGGAAATTTCTGGAGGTGATAAGAATATTTCATATCTATGCAGGGGTGATGGATTTATCCATGTATATAAGTGTCAAAACTCACTGAAATATACATTGTTAAAAACATCTGACATTTCATTGTATGTTAATTATTCAAAATATATCTCAGTAAAACTAATTTATTTAAAAAATGAACATTCAGCCCTGGTCATTTACTGCTCTGATATAAAGAAGGCAACACTAAATTATCTAGAATCCCTTTCAGAAGCTCTGCTTAATTCTAAGCTTATGATTTTTTTGAACTGAGTGCAAACTCTAGGTTAGGGAAGCATGACCTTATTCTGCAATCCCTAGCAGTTCTGTCTGTTGGCTTGGCATTAATGAAATCTATCTATCTTGCTTTGAGGATATAATCATCAGGCTGTTGATTCTAATTTATTCTCTTTGCTTACAAGGAACTGTGGCTGAATTTTTTCAATTATGAAGTATGCTTACATAAACACACACCAAAAATTACGTTTGGACAAAATAAACCTTTCAATTGCTCTCCAACAAAGTTAAAGTGTACAGAGTCAAGGGATGCTTTTACATTATTCTGAAATAAAAATAAAGGGCAAGAAACAGAGACCATTAGGAGGAACTTTTGGTCTGTAAAAAAGAGACTCCAAAACCATAAACTGTAGACAGCAGACTATCCTACTTCAAAACTTGTCCCCTCCTCTTGAGGGGAAGTGCCTTCAGTTGGCCTTCAGCCTTAGTGGCTCTAATGTTCACAAATGATGGTAGAACAAGTTGTGATGAACGTTATTACTGGAAATTTATATACACTATATGACTCTATGTAAATGTCCTCATACCTTCACAAAAGTACAGTGAATACTAAAATACTACAGATAACTATCAAATTGAATCTCTGATTTTGATGTTCCAAACCACACTTTGGTAGAAAGTGTGGATCTTATTACTCTATGAAGTAAGAAAACTTGGATCTTCTGATCTTTAGGGTCAACAATCAAAATGGAAATGGTTTCACTGCTTTGAGATGAAACTAATAATGATATTTCATATTTGTTTTGCACTTATGGGCAGGTGCTTCTCTAAACACATGGTATGTACCATCTAATGTTTTCTCTTTGCAAACATTCTATATAGTAAGTTAGTATGATCATTCCTACATTGCTTATAAGGAATATCTAGCTCAAGAAATTAGGTAACTTTCTCAAGTTTAACAGCAGATTTGTAGTGGCACTTGGATTTTAAAATACATATGCCATAGAATGGGTTTCTCAGGTGGCATTAGTGGTAAAGAACCAGCTGGCCAATGCAGGAAACATGAGACATAGTTTTGATTGCAGAGTCAGGAAGATCCCCTGGAGGAAGGCATGGCAACCCATTCCAGTATTCTGGTCTGGAGAATCCCCATGGACAGAGGAGACTGGCAGGTACAGTTAATTGGGTGGCAAAGAGTTGCACATGACTGAGGCAACTGAGCACACATGCCATAGAATACTGCATATGTGCATACATAGAATTATTGGTATTTACAGCAAAGAACTTGAAGTAATTCTAAAGTCTATCAATAGAAGAAGTGATAGCTAAACTCTGTTACAGGAATTCAATAATATACTATGTACAACAACGAAAATCAGTGAACCACATCTTCCCACATCAACATGGATTAATCTCAGAAACAAAATTTCTGATGCATAAGTCACAGAAGAATATATAAATTACAGTAACATTTATATGTTGGCTCAGTGGTAAAGAATCCACCTGCCAATGCGGGAGCCACAGGAGATGAGGTTTCCATTCATGAGTCAGGAAGATCCCCTGGAGGAGGGCATGGCAACCCATTCCAGTATTTTTGCCTGGAAAATCCTATGGGCAAAGGAGCCTAGCAGGCTACAGACCATGGGGTCACAAAGAGTCAAATGTGACTGAATGATTGAGTGCACACATGCACACACACAATGTTTCCATATACCTTATAAATGGAAAACATAAAGCAATATGTTTTGGGAGGGCATCCATACCTATTTGTTAAAATCATAATGAAAAATAAATATTAATAAAACATTCCTTTTCTATAATATCTTATTCTCTCTCAAATAGTTCTCCAGTTATTTTTGTGTTTAATTTGCTTATATTTAAGCTTTTTACTACTAAGGAAGAATTTACATTTGTTTTCATCTCCTACCTTATGATTCTAACAGTATATTTTAATAAATGTTTAGGCCTAAGCATACAGAACAATGTTTTAAAGTATGTGTGCTAATTTCCTTTGCTACTGATAAATGTCATTCAAAGCCTGATTTGGACTTACTAGACATCAGTTTACTCCAAACTTTTCCCCAGGCTCAAGTATGTTGGGAATATTATTGAGACTACTCTTTCATATCTTGTAATTTATTTTCTACATGTGGATCTGTATGCTGTGATCATACTTCTAGAATCGCAGGTCAGGCTTGCTCTCAGAAGTCTTGACCTCGGCCTCAATCATCTGCTGCCAGACGTTACTGAATCCATTTACTTGCCTGCCTAAATTCTGAAAATTGCTTGTTGCCATCTTCCTTTGTTGATGAATTCTAATCAGCTGCCTAGAAATACACGCATCACCTGTCATCTACCTGTTGTCTGACTAAGCCTTTGTCTCTTTCTATCAACACACTTTCATGATATTATAATTTGGTTTTCACCATTTAAAGCAAAATCCATACTGCAATTGCTGGCCCCATAGCAGGAAAGTGATGGATGAAATAAGAGTCACTTAAATACTCTCTGGAGTGCACCCTTCAGTCTTCTAGAGAAGAAGCAATAGGTAGGAAAGATGATTACATTCATCATGAGAAGGTGAAATACTCACCACTAATGTCCACTACAGGTGTATTTTTTCAGAATATTTCTTCAGTCGTTTAGTTGACCAATGTTTTGAGACACATAAATGTTTTAATCATTAAAAATAAAGAAATTAAGAACACATGGCCAATATCCTCAATGTGCTCACTAGTTATTGTATGAGAAAAAGTATAGAACTTGCCTCAAATGGCAATAGACGTATGAGCACAGTACAGTAGGACTAGAACTCCGTTCTAGGAGAGCTTGTGCTATCTAAACTAAATCTCGAATAAAATCAATCATTAGCAATAAAATTAACACATCATTATTACTGTTTAACTCATATTTGCCAATAATTAAATGAAATGATTTCCAAGTATAATTTAATTCTCAAACAATTGCTAGGTTACATTGTTAGTCCCATATCCAGTTGAAGAAACTGAAATCCAGGTTAAGAGTCTTCAATGATGGAGAATATGTCTTAGAATGAGGGAGAGATGGAGTTGTGATGATGAAGAAAATTAAGTTATAAAATTAAGGATTACATGAAGTTAATTAAAAAATGAAGGGCATGATGAAGAGGTAAAGGTGGTAATGAGGTATGGGAATTTTAGTTTTGCTAATTTAGAGTTAGTAGTGCAGTAGAGTGCCATGCATGTAATAAACAGATTATGAAGAAATATTTTCTATGAGAACAATTACCATATGGTTTACTCTCTAACTTAATTTCGTTCACAATTTCATAATGTTGACCTCATATATATGTTAAAATGTTGGTTTCAGAGTTTTATGGAGATGGAATCTATTATTGCTACATATCCAAAACTATAAATTCTTAGCTTCTATCTTCAGTGAAAAAGATCAAATAATACTGAGTTAAATATTGAATAAGCAATTATATTAATTGAAGTAATAAAAATACACAGCACATATTTATCCAAAGGCATCTGTAATACCATATCAAGTGCCTATCTTAGTATTTCCTAATTTTTTTCAAGGAATAAAAAGCATATAAATCCAGACAACATATTTGCTGACAATGAGAAATCAAAGGTGAAAGTCAGCTTACAACTCTTTTGAACATTGAACAATACATATCAAGAAAACATTTATCACCATCATAAATATTTTACTAAATGTGCCAAAAATTATACACAAACATTTTAAGATCACTTGAATGCCAAGAAAATCCTTCCACATCTTTAAGGAACTTTAAAGAAAGCACATTTTTAAAATAATGAACTGCCTCCCATTTTCCTCTATTAAATGATTATCTGATGTCAGATACTCCTCACTTAGCTGTAGTTTAATTACATAGTGGCACCACCATTTGGGGAATTATATTTTAATGCTATGTTCACTTAAAAGTAATTTACATGCCACCTGCTTGGTTGGTTCCATGGATGACATCAGCCACTGCAATTGAAGAGACGGAATGTGCTATTAAGAAGCACAGATTTTCTCTGAGGTCATACTGAATTGATGCTGCAGAATAAGCTAAGTACAACTACATCCCTTACTGGAAGGGATGCCATTGCCATGTTATATGCCACAAGAGACACAGATTCCTACAGAATTTCATCTGTCACTCAGTGAAAAGTGACCTGAATTCTAATTTGCTTCTCCAAAATCTACTTTGAAATTTCAGAAAAGCCGTTGATTCTCTATGCCCCAGTCCCCCCTGTCTCAGAGTTGAGGATACAATCTCCTATATGGCAAGGGTGTGGTGTAATTAATTAAGGTGTAAGCATTTTCCAACCTGTGGATGAAGGTAACAGGTGCAAATTACCATTTGAAAGAGTGATTCATGTCACCAAAACTAACTGCTGACTAGGGAGGCTTAAATCAACCCTCTTTGAAGTTCTATTATTTCTTAAATGCTGACAGAGAATCCACACTTACATACAGCATTGCACAGATAAGATATGCTCCCTGCCCTCTGGGTCTGCCATTTCAGTGAAGCAGATGGCAAGATTATAGAATGAATGTTGAAGCAGTGGGTAGGGAAATGATGATAGATTTTTACAACTCTAAAAGTTCTGAAATTGCATTACCTGTAGGTAAATGACACTTACATAATGGCAATTTCTAAATTTAGATGTTTATACAAATTTTTATAAAGCCACTGAACAGCGAAGTTTCAGTTGTTTTCATTCTAACATGCATTTTTAATGTAGGCAGCATCACTCATGCTAATACGTACAATGAAATATGAAAATCAAATACCTAAATGTTTTAATGCATACAACTGCTCTTTACATGATAATGATGGTTAAAATGTATTCTGAATAATGAACAATTATTTTCTTTTTTAATTAAATGAGACAAGGCAATTTTATGTGAACAGAAGTGTTTTAATACATTGCCTTTGGAGCCCAGGTTCAAGGTGGTATGTCGTAGGGGAAAAGACAGGAGATAAGGAAGGTGACAGACTATCATGGTAGATGAGCAACTGATGAAAAACAAAGAAGTATTTCCTTAAACTGTGAAGGTGACACTTACCAAAAAGGAAAGAACATTCAAAAAGTTCTAGGCAGGAGCCTTGAAAATTCAACTGAATGGAGAACAGATTTAATAGTCAATTTCTGGAGCATGAGAAATTGATCAAGGTTAGGACAATGAGAGCGAGATAGTGTACACTTGGGCTTTTGCCTAACTGGATTAATCTAGAAAGGTTTAAAAATAAAAAGCTACAGAAAAGCTAGCAAACGAAGATTGAATACTAAAAAGTGGGCAGGATCTTTGGAAAGCAGAGGCAGTGGGAACTAATTGGATAGAAAACATATGAAACAGGTGAAAATTATTTCCTGTGAGTATCAAGTTGGTGATGTAAGTAAGGGATTATGTCTAAATATTTTTAAATGTAGAAAATTTATTTGAATTCTTGAATTGAGTTTTAAAAGCCAACGTGGCCACAGGACTGGGAAAGGTCAGTTTTCATTCCAATCCCAAAGAAAAGCAATGCCAAAGAATGCTCAAACTACTGCACAATTGCACACTCATCTCTCACGCTAGCAAAGTAGTCCTTAAAATTCTCCAAGCCAGGCTTTAGCAATACGTGAACAGTGAACTTCCAGATGTTCAAGCTGGATTTAGAAAAGGCAGAGGAACCAGAGATCAAATTGCCAACATCTGCTGGATTATCAAAAAAGCAAAAGAATTCCAGAAAACATCTATTTCTGCTTTATTGATTATGCCAAAGCCTTTGACTGTGTGGATCACAATAAACTGTGGAAAATTCTGAAAGAGATGGGAATATCATACCATCTGACCTGCCTCTCAAGAAACCTGGATGCAGGTCAGGAAGCAACAGTTAGAACTGGACATGGAACAACAGCCTGGTTCCAAATAGGAAAAGGAGTACATCAAGGCTGTATATTGTCACCCTGCTTATTTAACTTATATGCAGAGTACGTCATGAGAAACACTGGGCTGGAGGAAGCATAAGCTGGACTCAAGATTGCTGGGAGAAATATCAATAATCTCAGATATGCAGATGACACCACCCTTATGGCAGAAAATGAAGAAGAACTAAAGAGCCTCTAGATGAAAGTGAAAAAGGAGAGTGAAAAAAATTGGCTTAAAGCTCAACATTCAGAAAACTAAGATCATGGCATCTGGTCCCATCACTTCATGGCAAATAGGTGGGGAAACAGTGGAAACAGTGGCTGACTTTATTTTTCTGGGTTCCAAAATCACTGCAGATGGTGATTGCAGCCATGAAATTAAAAGACGCTTACTCCTTGGAAAGAAAGTTATGACCAACCTAGATAGCATATTGAAAAAGCAGAGACATAACTTTGCCAACAAAAGTCTGTCTAGTCAAGGCTATGGTTTTTCTAGTAGTCATGTATGGATGTGAGAGTTTGACTAGAAAGAAAGCTGAGCACCGAAGAATTGATGCTTTTGAACTGTGATGTTGGAGAAGACTCTTGAGAGTCCCTTGGACTGCAAGGAGATCCAATCAGTCCATCCTAAAGGAGATCAGTCCTGTATGTTCATTGGTAGGAGTGATGTTGAAGCTGAAACTCCAATACTTTGGCCACCTGATGTGAAGAGGTGACTCACTGGGAAAGACCCTGATGTTGGGAAAGATTGAGGGCAGGAGAAGGGGACGACAGAGGATGAGATGGTTGGATGGCACCATTGACTTGATGGCCATGGGTTTGGGTGGACTCTGGGAGTTGGTGATGGACAGGGAGGCCTGGGTTGCTGCCGTTCATGGGGTCACAAAGAGTCAGACACGACTGAGCGACTGAACTGAACTGAACATGATGGTATTGGAGAATCTAGAGGCAAATTCTATAATAAAAGTTATCTTCTCGGATGCCTCTCCTCATCCTGTATTTGTTTTTGATACATTTCCGTTTTTTTTTTTTTTCCTTTTTTACAAAATAAGCTGAAACACTACTTTTATTAAATGAGTAAAGAATTCTCAATCTTAGTATCTTTTTCTTAGCAACACTGGAAAAGAGATAATTTCAAACAATATGTTCTAGTTTTCTTAAGGCCTGCAGGTAGTCTGATGCATCTAAGTGGTGTGTGTTGTTGCAAGTTATCATCAGTGAGGCCCATCGCTAATGGACTCATCAAAACACATTTCTATTGGCTTTACACAGTAATAAAAAAATAACAGAGTGGACTAATGAAACTTAAATATTATTCTTATTTTGCATTTTATGTTAATGCTTTGTATTTTTGGGGAGTTGTCTTTCAAAAAAACATATAAGATTACTTTAAAATTACTAATTCTATAACATTTTCTGAATGCCTCAGTGGGCATTGAGTTAACCAGACTACCTATTCCTAAGTAACAGAAGAGAGAAATTACAAAAGAAAGTGATAAGCACCATTATGCCACTAAAGGAAAAAAAGAAAAAAACAGTCTTAAACATAGGAAACAGCTATCTCATAAAATTTATTAGAGATTTATTACTATCCATTAACTAGATATTACGATAGAACATAATTTTATGGCAAAATTCAGATCTTTTAACCTCTTATGAAAAGTGAATTATTTTAGTATTTGAAATTCAGCTTTAAAATAATTTATTTTGGATTTACATTATGTATAAATATCAAATGTTCCAAATTATATGTATTTTTCCTAAACCAACTCATATTTGTATCTTGAGAAAAGTTATCTTGGTTTTTGAAAGGGAATAGGTTATATGAGAGTTCTTTATATATATATATGATGTTACATATAATATACTTATATGTAATTCTATAATTAGAGGTTAAATCTTTTAAGAAGGGTTTATCATCTGATAAAAAAGCTTCTCTAATCTTAAGAAGTATTTTATCATAACTTGACATATTCAGGTGATTATAAACAAATAATTTTACTGAAGCAGATATAGTAAAGTTTTTTAAAAAGTTAATTGAAAATGAAATAAATGACTACACATTTTATCTTGATTCTTGAGGTTGAGCAACAAAACTAGTTAGCCCTGTACAGATATTACACTCTACTTATGTTTAATTAAAATAATCATGAAAATGCCATGAAAATAATTAAATATGTAATGGAAGAAAGTCATGCCAGAATCATGAGGCTTAAATTAGAATTCTAGAACTTATCTGAGCAAACTATCCTTTATTCTTTGTAAAAAGTTTGAAGGAACCTGGCACATAATAAGAACATTTTTCCAAGGAGTTATTTGACTGTTTCCAAATGCCCTGCTAATCCCTTCCACTAAGAAAGGGAGAAATATTTTGAGAAGAATGAAGCCTATTGACTATTTAAAATAATATTATTCAAATAATCAAAGATAATCTTACATTCTATGATATCAGATATGAAATATTTTATTAGGAGATATCAGGAAACCCAGTTAAGAAACTGAAATGCTTTAATCAGCATTGAGTTTGTCATAAACCTTCTCCAGCCTTCACTTGTTTTACACCCCTTCATGCAATCTATATGATAGCTCAAGCAATTGAGTCCAATAGAATTTATCGAAAGTCCCAAGACATGCTTTTGTGAGTATTCATGCTTCTACTTGGAATATTCTTTATTCCAAGGTTTTACAACTTAGGCACTATTGACAGTTTGGGCTGGATCATTCTTGTGGCTGGCTGTCTCCCACCCCCCTTTATTCCTACAACAATTTCTATTTT
This sequence comes from Antilocapra americana, assembly GCA_007570785.1. Taxonomy (NCBI): domain Eukaryota; kingdom Metazoa; phylum Chordata; class Mammalia; order Artiodactyla; family Antilocapridae; genus Antilocapra; species Antilocapra americana. The sequence continues at coordinate 20,856,469 of ML662436.1, forward strand.
CATAATTGCACTGATAATAGATTTCTTTGGTATTCAATTTTATACTCACTTCAGCTGTATTTTTAGTTTGAAATCTATACAACTATAAAGTATTAATTGCAGAATGTGAACTATACATACATATTTTCTCAGCGAGAAAAACACATCAAGAATTAAGCAGGCAAAGAGGGGCTACATCTGGGGATCACACAACAATTTAGCTCTGTGGCAGCTCTTCTAATATCTGGAAAAACCAAAAGATGAGAAAATAATCCCCCGAGAAGAAACTGAATTCCATATGGCCATCACTTTCTAAGGATTGTGGCCGGTCCTCAGATACTTATTAGATTATGCTCATCCCATTTGACTGAACAGGCATGAGTTGCCACCAGTGATTCTGGGAACAGCTTTAGGAGGTGTAATTAGATTTCTGACACAAAGCCTGTATGGATTCAACATTACACAACAGTGTGTGTGTGTGTGTGTGTGTGTGTGTGTAGCATTCATTCATAAAAGTATACAAGAAACCAATTTATTAAAAAATAAAATAATACAAATAATAAATTCTCCACGTTCTAAGGTCCTAAAATGGCTGCAATTTGTCCATCTTCTCTAGGTTCTCGAGTCATCCAAAAATGGTGCTAACTATTCAGAAAGGCTGTGTGACTCAGAATTATATCCATTTAGACAAGGCAGCAGAAACCACCTTATCACTCCCAAGCTCATAACCTTTGGGTTTCTTGTGTCTGCCCTCTTAACTCTTCCAGATTTCTTATCTCTTAACTCTGTATCCCTTAGTTTTTGGAATCATGGTCAGCTTTTTGTTTTTATTTTCCATTAGCAAAGATTATTCTTGCGAGTTCTAATTTAAAAGAGATATCTTTAGTTTTTCTTATTTATACTTAGATTGGGCTTCCTTGGTGGTTCAGATGGTAAAGATCCTGCCTGCAATGCAGGAATCCTGGGTTCAATCCCTGGGTTGGGAAGATTCCCTGAGGAGGGCATGGCAACTCACTCCAGTAGTCTTGTCTGGAGAATCCCCATGGACAAAGGAGCCTGGCGGGCTATAGCCCATGGGGTCAATGGTTAGACATGCCTGAGTGACTAAGCACACACAGCACGCATGCTTAGATTGGGGTAACATCTTCTTCCTACAAAAACTTAACAACTTTAGAAAGCGTCCATTTATCAAAAGCATAATTTTATTCATCCAAGGAAAGTGGCTGATGAACAAATAGCAAAATGAATATGTTCTTCCTACTGCACTCTTGAGCAGCCTTTTAGTGTACTTCTTTTATGGGTTTTATGGATTATAGGAGGCTTAGCAGCATCCTTGACCTCTACTCACCAAGTGCCAGTTTCATTCTTCAAATTGTGACAAACAAAAATGTCTCCAGACATTGCTGCATATCTCCAGGGGGTGGGGAGAAGGGGATGTAAGTTAAAACTGCCTCCTGTTAAAGATCACTGTTTAATCTCTTCAGACATACATGATTAAATCTTAACCATCATTCACCTCTCAGATGTAGATCGAATATAATCTTTGTAGCCTCCTTATACTACTACTATAACTATTATGTTGTTTGTATTATATTCAAGCAACCCACTCTTTCTTACTATAAGTATTTGTGCTCAGTGCTTGCCTGCATCATTATGAAATCTAGTTTAATACTGGGATCATGCATTTTCTTCCCTGGTGTCTCCAAGAGAGCTTTATCCCAAGATATACCTCTTATTTGCTCAGATAGTATCTAATATTTGTTATATAATAGTCACTATTACTGTCATCACCATGTGTTTAGCCTCCACATCACTGTTATATATGTACTATATATTTTGAAAAAGCAAAACATGATTAATATGAATCAGTCTGAAGGATGATTCAGGCATGTTCCATTCCCTTTCATTGTTTAAAATTTGAGAGTAAGTCTTTGCTGTTGAATTCACCAACGGTCTTGTTTTTTCTCTCTGCAGATAAAGTTCATTACTAAACAAATTAGCTTTTCAATTACTGCTGCTAAGCCCTAAGTAATTGGAATTCACTGAAACTTTCACAGTCACTTTTTCCTAGCTGTTCTTTTCTAAGTATCAACAATTTAAAATGAGATAAAATTATGCTGCTTATGATTTTTTTAATATATGAATTAAAAATGTAACTTGCCTCTCAGCCTGAAGACAGATAATTAAAATAACAAACTTCCAATGTTTCTCTTTTTTTCTGTCTTTCTCTCTTTTTTCTTTCCAAGTCTGTGTCAAGCCTGGTTAGTGTTTGGATAGGATTCTTAACTATAAAATTTCATGTTATTATAGGTAGGAGAGCAAATAACTATACATCTTGTTCTATTATTTGAGAGGAAGCATAACATCCTAGAACTAATTGCTAATTGAAGTCTAAAAGGGAAGACAAACAGAGTGAATGAAATTTTGAATCAAGTGGAAAATCAATGGTCAGGAAAGTTTTTGAAACAAATGAAGTGGACTGGAAGAGAGATACTTTTAGCCCCCTTGGTCTTAAAATTAACACAAGTGAAGGATGAGTACTCCCAGGTTCCCTAGCTCCAGGGTGAGGCCCTAAGGAAGGCAAAGCAATTTGAGGATACATGAAGGATGGCTGAGATGATGTGACAAGGCTGGGACCTACAGGACAATCAAATAATACCAGCAACATTGAACACCCATCACACACACACACACATACACACACACACACACACACACACACACACACACACACACAACCCAGACAGCTTATCCTCTCAATCATAGTCAGAGGTGCTGACTTCACAGGTGACAGCTCAGCATTGGGTTCTTCAGGGAGCTGATCTATTCATCATTAGACAATTGGACATTCTTTCAAGACTTAGTAGAACCTAGCCCCTTGTGTAATGAGTTTTTGGTCTTCTTTCATTTTTAAAACTACTTTTGCATTAGTCTTTTTTTCTCTTTCTTTATTCTCATAAACTGCCTGGACACCAATTTCTGCCTCTACTAATATACAACCTTTAAGGACTAAATTCTTAAACTTGAATGCCACTCTAGTGCTTAGGGTTCTATTATTTGATATCTGACCTTCATGACAAGGCCTATCTGCCTGCTTGGAGTTTCCACATTTTACTCAGGTTCCTCATCCCAGCATTCTAGTGGGATTAGATTTCTGAACCACATCATCTGGGATATAATATAAATTAAGAGTGGCAGATCTACCTTGCAAACTCAAATATGCCTGAACTCAAAGTTCTCTATAAATTTCCTTTCTAGAACCAGGAGACCAGCTTGCTACACCCAGGTACTGCTGTTTCCCCAATAATGCTGGAGAACATTCCCTTAAGGCTCTCAGTAATGCTTGTAGATACCATGTTTTCATGCTTTACTCAGGATCTACCCCAAAAAGCATTTCTCTAGATTCCATTGTCACCATCTGCGGAGACCTACTCAAGATGTCTGGATATCTAGGACATTTCTGATTCTGTTTTCATATTCGAGACATACAAACTTCAGAAGACATCTACTATTTTCACATTATGATTAGTTAGTCTTGCATTAATTAAAATAGGCAGAACATCTCTATACACACACAAAAAAAGCTTTACATGCTTTAAATGTGGATAAATTTGCTGATGATGCATTAATATGCTCTAGTATGTTTCTTTTTTTTCTTTCTGGTCACTTAACCACACCAGTGATTTCAGCAAGATGAATTAACCAGCCCTCCAAAGTCAAAGATATGCTTAATATTTGCTATCCTCCAGGGGATAGAAAATAAAATTTTGTAATCATCTATAAAAAATACTGCCACTTACACCAATTGACACAATTTCTGCTGTTGCTGCTGCTGCTAAGTCGCTTCAGTCGTGTCCGACTGTGTGACCCCATAGACAGCAGCCCACCAGGCTCCCCATCCCTAGGATTCTCCAGATAAGAACACTGGAGTGGGTTGCCATTTCTTTCTCCAATGTATGAAAGTAAAAAGTGAAAGTAAAGTCGCTTAGTGGTGTCCGACTCTTCGCGACCCCGTGGACTGCAGCCTTACCAGGCTCCTCTGTCCATGGGATTCTCCAGGCAAGAGTATCGGAGTGGTTTGCCATTGCCGTCTCCGAGACAACATTTCTAGATCTGTTCTGGGCATAGTCACCTATCAACATAAATCAAAGCCACAAAGTCAGTTGGGGTTGCTTCTGACTACTGGGGTAGTTACGTTTGTAACATAAGAATTTGTTTAACTTTTCCTTACCTGTTACACTCCCTAAATCATCAGATTATTCTACAATATGTTTACTTTCTTTTCACAAGATTAGTATATTGTTCAGTGCTTTTAATCTCCTATGTTATCCATCATAACTGTAGTTTAAGTAAAGCTAAAATTAAAACACTTAATTAAGTAACTGTAATATTAATCTTGATTTTTGGATACTTTTAAAGTGACATGTTTATCTTGTTCTCTTCTGTTTTAAAGATTATCATATTTAAATAATCAAATTTGAGTGAGGTATATTACAAGAGCATCAAAAAAGGAAACAAATGAAGTTATTAACGATCAAGTTTAAATACTTTTATTCTAAGAGTATCCCTCTGTTTATAAAACTAATATCATATCAATTTTCAATATATCCTAATGTACTAAAACCTTGTTAGTGGGTAAAATATTTAGCTGTTCAAAGTCAGTATCATATAAAAAAAATAATTTCTCTCTACTAAGAAAGCTTCCTAAACAACTTCTCTTATATTTTAAAAGAAAAAAAAATTTAAATTACAGCTAAAAGTCATAAAAAGCATTAAATGTTCATAGCTATTAATATATAAAAAGTTGCCAAACCTAAAATTCAATTGGCTAATTTAATTTCCACAGGAAATCTAAGCATTTCTGCAGTTAAATTGAATCAAGTTGATAAAATACTAGGAAAAAATAAGCAGGAATGATACAAAGCAGGTTTGCTCAGATTGTAAAAGATTACATACTACAATTTCAATGAGCACACAGAGCCACATTTCCCTTACTAACACAATTCAATAAATATATGCTTACATACATACATATATGTGAGTATTGTTCATATATATAAATACATACACATACAAATATATAAATGTAACATCTAGGGTTTTTCCAGAATTTTGAAAAGAATAGCATATTAATAGAATACCGTAAAGAATAGTGTAGCATGCTATATCAACACTCAAACAACTAAGGTGTTTGATCAAATGCAAAACAGAATTTTCTTCACACAGAACATAATGCCTGTTTGTGAGAAGTTTCCAAGGAATCTCAGCTGGCAATTTAAAGAGTCCTTGGGGGGATTAATTTAGCTTCTTCATCAAGACTTAGCAGAGAAGCACTGAGTATGGTAAAGATAAATTTATCTTAACAGTCAGTAATGCTTGGGCTGGGTTTCCTTATGGCAAATCATGAACATTTTGTGGGACTTGGGCAGAAGATTCTTGTGCAATAATTGCGTTAGATTAGCTTTGTAAGAAAGCTTAGAAATAGTCGTTAGCTGCTTACTCTAACATTTATTTAAAACGCAGTCATCGGAAACCCTTTTGAGAAGACCATCAAACAAATTACTTTTATTAGTTAATCAAATTACAAAACAACTAAGCCATTCAGCTCTGTGATATCACTGAATGTATTTATTTCAATGTTGTAGACATTCAACATTAGGCCAAGATCTAAAAACACAGGTGTGTGTGAATGTTTGTGTGTGTTTTACATTTTTCCTCCAAAGAAAAGCCAAACAATGCAACATATTTTTCCTATGGCAAAAATAAGAGGTGTTACAAATATCAGTGATGTGTAGAAACTTTTAATTCTGTGGGATGCCAAGGTGGCAGAATGTTGTATCCCAAAGAAAGTAAAAGAGACAGGCAGAACGGCATGTATGCTAATACATATTTGCTCACAGACACACACACTTACAGCTTTAAAGGGAATACATAAAAATTATGCTGCAGACAATGTCTTTATACAAATTTATCATAGCATCTGTGAGCTCCGTAATATGTTCATAAAGCTAGGAACACGTGTCTTCACAGCATGCTCATTTTGGTATGCCCACTGTTGTTATCTCACCTTCTTTTGCTGCTAGCCTGGCTGTTGTCTTTCAGATCGTAGCCTCAGGAATTCGTGTTTCTTCACTTCCACATCAAAACGAGAAGTTTAAATGTAAATACATCAAAGGTACAACGTGTGGTACAAAAGGAGAGGGAAATAAAACCGTACTTAGACAATTCAAATAACATTTCTAGAATTGGAGGGAACTCAGAAAAATTCCCATAGATGACTGGGCACAAAGGGGGAAAGTCCAAAGGGATTACTGAGTCATTGCTGCTGCTAAGTCGCTTCAGTCGTGTCCGACTCTGTGCGACCCCATAGATGGCAGCCCACCAGGCTCTGCCATCCCTGGGATTCTCCAGGCAAGAACACTGGAGTGGGTTGCCATTTCCTTCTCCAATGCATGAAAGTGAAAAGTGAAAGTGAAGTCGCTCAGTCGTGTCCGACTCTTAGTGACCCCATGGACTGCAGCCTACCAGGTTCCTCTGTCCATGGGATTCTCCAGACAAGAGTAGTGGGGTGGGGTGCCGTTGCTTCTCCAAGTCTAATCCTAAAAAACATTGTGGTTACTCCAAAGTCAATGAAACTTCAGTGCTGCTTGTAATTTCAGTTAATGGCAGTGAAGACATGCCACAAACAGTGCTTGACAAATCACTTGATATGCAATAGGAATGATCATTGTATGAAATTCCAAACATGTTTAACTCATAAGTGCTTCCTACAAATATTAGTATCTCACCTGCTAAACATCATTACTTTTTCAATCTGTATGTCTGGAAAACTTGCAACATTTTCCACAAAGATTTCAGTACAGATGTTTGTAATACTGATATTGTCAATGGGTACGATAAAGCATACTCTGTTAAGCTTTACAAAACCTTACAAAGACTGAACTTCCAAAATACAACCTTAATTAAAATTCACTAGACTTAGAATCTATGAATAATGGAGAAACTGGACCTTGACACATTTGAGAAAGAACAACTTAAAATATAGTTGGGCTGTGTATTGTATGAATAGGCATTTTAGAGAAATTTTCTATTAAATAACAGGCAAATGGAAACATTTCTACTTTCATTCATCTGCAACTACCTACGATAATTAGGATATAAATTATCCACTTCAAAACAAATCTCATAGATTTGCTTGGTACTTAAAGAACAATACAATCCTGTGAATCCTAGCTAAGTGGATTCAAAACATTTCAGTCAAATGACAAGCAAACAAAAATTCTTCCAAATCCTTATACTCTGTGCCAAAGTTGGGATTTCTTCCAACTCTTATTAGAACTGCATTAAGAAACAAGTCACTCTCCTAATGCTGTTTGTACACTAATAGCCATTTCATTTAGCTTTTCATAGCTGAAAATTAAGGGCAGATGCTATGCAAGATGTTAAATGCAATGTGTCCTATATGTGAGGCAATTTCTCTGAAAATCTGTGAAATTTTTGTTAACCTTTTCCTTTCTTGGCTTTTTCTTGGGAGAAAAATGACACAAAATCATTCATTTCAATAAACTGCCCCCAAAAGAACAAGCTATTACCAGTCATGAATAGGATTAACATTTCTTAGTAAAATTATTTATTATGTAACTGAGTTATAAAATCACACAAAGTTAATGTGATATTAAATTTAAAAAAAAACTATGAATTAAGCAAAAATTGTTGTTCTGAGTATTATTGCTATAGTATATGAGAGAAGTGAAATTGCTCAGTCGTGTGAGACTCTTTGCAATCCCATGGACTGTAGCCTACCAGGCTCTTCCATCCATGGAATTTTCAAGGCAAGAATACTGGAGTGGGTTGCCATTTCCTTCTCCAGGGGATCTTCCCAACTCAGGGAACAAACCCAGGTCTCCCACATGCAGGCAGACACTTTACTCTCTGAGCCACCAGGGAAGCTATGGAGTATAGTTTCAAGGAATAAATGCTTTGAGAAAAGTGAAAAATAAATGGTAAGTGTACAGATACACTCAAACAGATTTAAATTCTGGTACTGATTGATATTTATTTATGCCATGATCTTAGATTAAGAAATCCTCCTTATCCTTAGGTTCTATATTTCTTAAATAGTAATAACAAGAATAATGATAAGAGCTACCTTTGTGGAAGAGAACCTAATATATTTCAGGCACTGAATAAGATGCTCTGTGCCATCAACTCCCATTTTTTCTGCCAATAATCCTGTTACATAGGTATCATTATCCTAGTTTTTAACAGATGTAGAAACTGAGGCTCAGGGGAAAAAAGGAAATGAAAATGTAAATAATATCTACCTTGCAAGTGTTTTCAAATATTAAAGAAAACCATGTTTTATTCAATGACAAGTACAGTGCTCTGGGAAAAAAAAGGTGCCTACTCTTCAAATATTATTTTCCATAGTTCTCCACCTCACCTCACTTTTCTGAAGCATATCTTTCCTGAACCACAGAACTCTTCAATCAAATGGCCATCGATCTACACTGCAGAAATTAACATTTCAAAGTATCAATGCCCTTTTTCCTGACAAGCATCAATTCATGCTTCCACCCAAATGGATATCAAGGTCGCAAAGCTTCTGTCCATGGTTCTCCTAAGCCATGCCTCACTGAATTCCCTGACCTTGATTTCTATGACACTGTCCTTCTTGGGTTAAGAAATTTCTCTCTTTGTTATTGCTGAGCATTCTTTTGTACCCAACTCCTCCTAAATCTTAAACAGTATTCCTGGGAGCTTTGTTATAGATTCACAGTCTTTCTTGCTATACTGTAATGTAAGGCAGAAAAATTCTGTGGCATGTATTTTATACATAACTCTCTGTCTATAATTTCAAATAAAAGGAAGGAAGAAAGAAAAGGAGGAAAAAACTGATCTTTACATGAAAGTAGGGAATAAGAGAATGAGTCACTATGCCAGACCTCCTTTGTGCTTATATTGTTTTTGGTTCTTACCTGCACACACATATATTATTTTACTTACTCCTAACAAAAGGCTTGCAAATTAGGAATCCTCAGTTTTATTTAAGAGTAATTTCAGGCTGAGAACAAAGAAATGTTGAAATTATACCTCTAATTTGTGATGGAGCTGGAATTTGATCCTGGTCTGACTCTAAAACTCTTGTTCCTTCTGCCAATTCGCCTAAAAGAGGGAGGCTTAGATGTCAGGATAAGAATAGGGAAAATGAAACAGAAAATATGTGCAGAGCCTCATCTGAGTTCCAGGGTCTGCTTTTACAGCCTCCAGCGCATTTTAGGCTGTGGTCTGCTTCCAGGCAAATAGCAGCTCTGGCCTTGCCAACAATCAAGTCTGAATGTGGGAGTCAAAGACTCCACTATTTCCAACTATATCATCCTTGTGAATTCATTCTCTGCTGTTGGACCTTGATCTCACCTGCCAGCCAATTACCCCCTTAAAGTCAGAGCTGACATGCTAACATTTTGCCTAAGTCTCATTCCAGTGTCTTTGAAAATGTTTTCCAGTTTCCTTTTCTCATTTGCTTTACCTTACTAACTCAAGCCTCTTGTTCTAAGCAAAGATAATTGACATCATTTTCCTGATGACTTTACTTCCATTTCTGTCATCTCAAACTCACATTTCCTCTTGAATGTTTTTCCTTTATCTTCCTCATTCTTTTCCTTAATCTTAATTCCTGAACTTTTAGCTTCATTTTCCTTATGATCATATATACATTAAACTGTACCATGATATACATGGTGCTGATTTATTAGTATTATGTCAATAGCTACATGTAAGAGTTTTGAAAAGCAAGGTCCAATTTTGATTTAACACATTATCTCAGGACCTAAAGTGATGGCTTACACATAAGAGTTTCTAATCAATACTCATCAAAATAGAGCTACATCAAGTATTTATGTGTTACATTCCACGGAAAAACTAATCCCAGGAATGAGAGTGAACTTTAATTTAGACTTATCACCAAAAATGGTAAATACAATGACAGTTTAAATATCTAGGTTGAAATCACTTTAAACATCTAGGTAGTATATCTTTGATCCAAGAGTAAATTTTTTATTAAATAGATAAATAAAAAACATACAGAATATTCAATCATGCATTATTCTTAATATAGTCTTCTACTTCCCCGCCATGCTTCAGAAAATGTTTTGCCTCATTACCTAAATAGATTTAATGATACAGTAAGCAAAATTATGTACAATAAAACTAAACACTAGGAATTTCAGAGCTTATAGTGTGAATTTTTAAAGTCATTACCTACTCTGCCATTAGAAATAATCAGACATCAACTATGCAAAATCATAAAAATCTCTGTAGTGACAAGAATACCTTTATCAATAAACCTAGAAATTGTTTCCCATGTGAAGCAGGTGAGATTTTTAAAAATTATTATTAATACACAAAGGGCACCTGCACACAACCAGCTGAAAGCAAAGTCTGCCGCTATAGAAAATCAAAAGGCTCATTTCTATTAACTAATAAGAAGTCTTTGCAGCTTAGACACTCACTTCAAAAGAGGTCATTCATATCTTTATATGAAAATAAGTCTCCCCTAAACATCAATTACGCAAAACAAGATGTGTAAGTTTTTCATCCAAGGCACGTGCATTTTACCATTTCAAAACAACTGAGGATATATTTGACAAAGATGAAAGGTGCTGTTTTGTTTTTGTTTTGTGCTTGTTAAGAAAATGGATAACTTTCTCACTGAAGTTTCTTAGTGATAGAAGCTGATTATGTTCATCCAACCATTTTTTCCCTCTTCCAGGGCTCCAGACTAGACCGCACTTCCCCACCTCCCTTGATATTAAACAGGCATGTGCCCATCTGGCTAATGTGATGTGAGGCCTAGAGATACCTGTCATTTCCAAAACTAATTCATATTTTTTTAATAGTGCTGTTTACTTTCCTTTCCTTATCTCCTTGAGGAATTGAAAGCATGCCAGGGTCTTAGGGGAAACTGGAACTGCAAAATGGAAAGAAACTGGGTCTCTGAATCCAATGGAAAGTCACCGCCAGAACATCGCCAATCAATTATTATATAAGCAAAACATCAAGGTCTATTGAGTTAAATCACTAAAATTTTGGGATTGTTTATTACAACAGTTAGCCCATGCCAACCAATAAAACTTCAGAAATACCTTTTCAAAGTTATATGTGTGTGTTTAGTCATGTCCAACTCTTCGTGATCCTATGGACTGTAGCTCACCAGGCTCCTCTGTCTATGGAATTTTCCAGGCAAAAATACTGGAGTAGGAAGCCATTGTCTTCCCCAGTAGATATTTCCAACCCAGGGATGGAACCTGTGTCTCTTGCATCTCCTGCACTGGCAGGCGGATTCTTTACCACTGCCCACCTGGGAAGCCCTTTTACAAGTATATGAAAAAAGTGAAGTAGCTCAGTTGTATCCAACTTTTTGGGACCCCGTGAGCTGTAGCCTACTCGGCTCCTCAGTCCATGGGATTTTCCAGGCAAGAATACTGGAGTGGGTTGCCATTTGGTTCTCCAGGGGATCTCCCTCACCCAAGGATCGAACCGGGGTCTCCCACATTGTAGGCAGACGCTTTGCCGTCTGGGCTACATTGTTCTTTTAATTTGATTAAGGTTTTTCTTGCAGCCCATTTTGAAAAGAGATCCCTCAAAGACTGTCTGAAAGGAGAAGGAAATTAAGTCTTTGTTTGAGTTGTGATGGGTCTAGAGTATGTTAGTTATGCTAACCCCTAGGGGCTGCACAAGCTCCCTTAGGAAAACAATTGAAAGTGTCTTAATGAATTAGAGGTCATACATCTAATTCCCTAGGCTTTTGCCATTGAAGGTCCCTTAGTCATACCCATCACTTGCCAAACAATACTAGCCAATTTACATAGAGATTTTTTTCTTTTATCATGTATGATTTTATCATATAGCCTGATTAAATGTGCATGAAATATCTGTTGTTCCAAACACTCCTCACAATACTCTCTGAACAGGTCTTTTACTTTGAAATATGGCCTAGAAAACTAATGTTTTCCAAAGAATGCAAATATTTTCTTTTAAGTTCAATCATTCAGAATGCAAAATAAAAAGAGAGGAGGGGGGAAAAGCAATCAATTTGGATGAGAATCTGCACACAAACAGTGGGTAGAAATCAATGTGAATCCTAGTCAAACCTAGATTTCACAGTGGGAATACATGCAGCCTTACACTACTTAAACAAATGGTTAGTATTATTGTGAACAATTTTAATGAGGCCTGGATTAAGTTTATATTGAAGCAGACAGGATCCTACTGATAATTTACTAAACCAAAACTGCTGGGTCTTACAATATATGCCACTTTAGAGCCAATAATTTAGCCTCTGAATCCACATCTTTTTGTCAACCTATGGTGGAGTATTTTCCTGGCCTTTCATTGTTTTCCTTGTTCTGAAAGATAGCAATGGATGCTGGAAAGAGCTTAAGAGGCCTTATTAAACAACTGCAGTGATTCCCAGGTTTACTGCTAAAGTGGAGCTTGATTTGCCCATTATACATTAAAAGCTGCTTCAATATCTACTGTCTCTATTCATATCAGACAAACACACAGAATCACACATTTTGAACCAGAATCCAAATAATAAAAATGTCCTATTTTAGGAGGATTTGGAATTAACCTTCTACATTTTCCCAAAGATAATATTTATTGCCCTGACATTCTATTAAAAATCATCTTGGAGTGCAAAAAAATGCCCTATTTTAAAAAAAAATTGCAGTCACTGCATGATAGACTCCTCAGTAAGAGATTCCATTCATTTCAACGTTTGTTTGGATCTTCTGAGGATTGTGCATTGTTCACAATGATCTCTTGTCAGTTTTTACAATGTTGAAATGGAAATGTAGATTAGAAATTAGGTTATTTTTGGTTGTATCAATAGGGCTTGGGCAATCTATTTATATAGTTTTACATGTAAAAAGGTTTCTTTCTTTAAAAAATTAACACATAGTTGCAGCTATTGCTGACTTTATTAATAAGTGACTTCATTTTGTTTGCCAAAGTGCTTATAAGATGAAAAACTGAATAAATATATTATGTGCTCATGACAGACATTCCTAAAACTACTGAACATATTTTCAAGAGAGATAATCGCCAGAAATCCTACTGCCCAGAGAGAGTTACTACTAATATCTAGATGAATATCCTTCCAAATTCCTCCTGCTATTCATATCTTCTTTCCTTCTCTCATGGGGACCTCCAGCTCCTGGGGCCGAGCAGAGGACACCACATACTATGTACTATTCTTCCAGGGTCTCCCCAGAGTTTTGCTTTATGTAAGTGTATATGTGTTTGTGTGCTTAATAAATGTTTCTTCCATTTACTATGCACTCCATTAAAGCAGGAATTCTCTATTCATCCTCTAGCATAGAACATACGGTTTCATACAAAGTATAATTCAATAAATATTTTTATAGATTACATGAATAAAATGTGATCATGCTGTTTTTAAATTGTTTCAACCTTCTGTCAATAAATACAACTCCAGCAAAATTTAAGATTATATATTTCATGTTATGGGTACAGTTCCTTTAACAATGCTCCCATGCAGGCATTTTTCTCTCTTTTTTTCAGCTGCTCATAGCAGTGTAATGGATACCAGTGTAGTATATATATTTGGGGCTTCCCTGGTGGCTCAGTGGTAAAAAAATCAGCCTGCAGTGCAAGAGATGCAGGAGAGGTGGCTTTGATGGCTGGGTCTGGAAGATGCCCTGGAAAAGGGGATGGAAACCCACAACAGTATTCTTGCTTGGATAATCCCATGGACAGAGAAGCATGGTGGGCTAGAGTTCATAGAGTCCCAGGGAGTTGGCCACGACTGAAGTGACTAAGCACTTATACGTCAGTTAAATTGCTCAGTGGTGTATGAATCTTCGCGAGCCCATGGACTGCAGCACGCCACCTTCCCTGTCCATTGCCAATTCCGGGAGCTTACTCAAACTCATGTCAACAGAGTTGGTGATGCCATCCAACCATCTCGTCCTCTGTTGTCCCCTTTTCCTCCCACCTTCAATCTTTCCCAGCATCAGGATATTTTCAAATGAGTCAGTGCTTTGCATCAGGTGGCCAAAGTATTGGAGTTTCAGCTTCAACATCAGTTCTTCCAATGAACACTCAGGACTGGTCTCCTTCCGGCTGGACTGGTTGGATCTCCTTGCAGTCCAAGAGACTCTCAAGCATCTTTTCCAACACAGTTCAAAAGGATCAATTCTTCAGTGCTTAATTTTCTTAATAGTCCAACTCTCACATCCATACATGACTCCTGGAGAAACCATAGCCTTGACTAGACGAACCTTTGTTGCCAAAGTAATGTCTCTGCTTTTTAATAAGCTCTCTAGGATTGGTCATAGCTTTTCTTTCAAGGAGCAAGCGTCTGTTAATTTCATGGCTGCAATCACCATCTGCAATGATTTCGGAGCCCCAATAAATAAAATCTGTCCATTGTTTCCCCATCTATTTGCCATGAAGTGATGGGACCAGATGCCATGATCTTAGTCTTCTGAATATTGACTTTTAAGCGAACTTTTTCACTCTCCTCTTTCATTTTCATCAAGAGCTTCTTTAGTTCTTCTTTGCTTTCTGCCATAAGAGTGGTGTCATGTCTGAAGTTATTGATATTTCTCCTGGCAATCTTGGCATCCAACTTGGAATTTCTCATGATGCTTTCTGTACATAATTTAAATAAGCAGGGTGACAATGTACAGCCTTGATGTACTCCTTTCCCCATTTAGAATGAGTCTTTTGCTCCATGTCCAGTTCTAACGGTTGCTTCTTGACCTGCATATAGGTTTCTCAGGAGGCAGGTAAGGTGTTCAGGTATTCCCATCTCTAAGAATTTTCCACAGTTTGTTGTGATCCACACAGTCAAAAGCTATGGCATTGTCAATAAAACAGAAGTAGATGTTTTTTCTGGAACTCTCTTGCTTTTTCTATGATCCAGCAGATGTTGGCAATTTGATCTCTGGCTCATCTGTCTTTCCTAAATCCAGCTTGAACATCTGGAAGTTCGTGGTTCATGAACTGTTGAAGCCTGGCTTGCAGAATGTTGAGCATTACTTTGCTAGCATGTAAGATGAGTGCAAATATGCAGTAGTTTGAGAATTTTTGGCATTGCCTTTCTTTGGGATTAGAATGAAACCTGACATTTTCCAGTCCTGTGGCCACTGCTGAGTTTTCCAAATTTGCTGGCATGTTGAGTGCAGCACTTTCACAGCATCTTCTTTCAGGATTTGAAATAGCTCAACTGGAATTCCATCACCTCCACTAACTTTGTTCATAGAGATGCTTCCTA
This sequence comes from Antilocapra americana, assembly GCA_007570785.1. Classification (NCBI taxonomy): domain Eukaryota; kingdom Metazoa; phylum Chordata; class Mammalia; order Artiodactyla; family Antilocapridae; genus Antilocapra; species Antilocapra americana. Next base: position 20,871,752 of record ML662436.1, read on the forward strand.
AGGCCAACTTGACTTCGCATTCTGGAATGTCTGGCTCTAGGTGAGTGATTGTGATTATCTGAGTCATGAAGTTCTATTTTGCATAGATCTTCTGTGTATTCTTGCCATCTCTTAATATCTTCTACTTCTTTTAGGTCCATACCATTTCTGACCTTTATTGTGCACATCTTTGCATGAAATGTTCCCTTAATATCACTAATTTTCTTGAAGGGATCTCTAGTCTTTCCCCTTCAATGGTTTGCTGCTGTTTCTTTGCTTTGATTACTGAGGAAAGCCTTCTTATCTCTCCTTGCTATTGTTTGGAACTCTGCATTCAAATGGGTACATCTTTCCTTTTCTGCTTTGCTTTTTGCTTTGCTTCTTTTCACAGCTATTTATAAGACCTCTTCATACAACCATTTGGCCTTTTTTCATTTCTTTGTCTTGGGGATGGTCTTGATCACTGTCTCCTCTACAATGTCACAAACCTCCATCCATAGTTCTGCAGGCACTCTATCAGATCTAATACCTTGAACATATTTGTCACTTTCACTGTATAAGAGTAAGGGTTTTCCATTAGGTCATAACTGAATGGTCTAGTGGCTTTCCTTACTTTCTTCAATTTTACTCTGAATTTGGCAATAAAGAATTCATGATCTGAGCCACAGTCAGCTCCTGGTCTTGTTTTTGCTGTCTGTATAGAGCTTGTCCATCTTTGGCTGCAAAGAATATAAACAATCTGATTTCATTGTTGACAATCTGGTGATGTCCATGTGTAGAGTCTTCACTTGTTGGAAGAGGATTTTTGCTATACCCAGGGCATTTTCTTGGCAAAACTCTATTACCCTTGGCTCTACTTCATTCTGTACTCCAAGGCCAAAGTTGACTGTTACTCCTGGTATTTCTTGAGTTCTTACATTTGCATTCCAGTCCTCTATAATATATATATCTATATGGTCTCACTAAATATAAATAAAAGTATTTCTCCTCTATTTTGTCATAAGTGGGTACTAAGCCTATATTTTCACCTTTTAAAGTCATGTGGGAGAAAAACTTAGAGATATTCAGAAATCTATAGATTTCTCTATAACTTTTGGCCTTTTTGGATGTATTTTTTAAAACAAGGATTTATCTTCAAAATATATCCTGATCATTTTATAAACTGGGTAGGAGATATATAAAATCATGGAGAAATGAGCTGCAAAATTAAGTTTCTAAGGAAACAATTGCCTCAATGTGTGTCAGGTGCTACAGAGGAAATGCTGGAAGTTCTCAGTGGATTTAGAATCTTTATGTCAGGGTCCCAGGTGATAGCAGATTTTAGCTCAAATTTCTAATTCTACCAAAATACACATAATTTGTAACACCTTTAGCTTAAATCTTATAAGTTCAGTTCAGTACGGTCACTCAGTCGTGTCCGACTATTTGCTACCCCATGGACCGCAGCACACCAGGCCTCCCTGTCCATCACCAACTCCCAGAGTTTACCCAAACTCATGTCCATTGAGTCTGTGATGCCATGCAACCATCTCATCCTCTGTCATACCCTTCTCCTCCTGCCCTCAATCTTTCAAAGCATCAGGGTCTTTTCAAATGAGTCAGCTCTTTATATCAGGTGGTCAAAGTATTGGAGTTTCAGCTTCAACATCAGTCCTTCCAGTGAATATTCAGGACTGATCTCCTTTAGGCTGGACTGGTTGGATCTCCTTGCAGTCCAAAGGACTCTCAAGCATCTTTTCCAATAACATAGTTCAAAAACATCAGTTCTTCGGCACTCAGCTCTCTTTACATTCCAACTCTCACATCCATACATGACCACTGGAAAACCATAGCCTTGACTAGATGTACCTTTGTTGACAAAGTAATGTCTCTGCGTTTTAATATGCTGTCTAGGTTGGTCAAAATCTCATAGGAATGTAGGATACAATATATCACAACCTCAAGGCTTTGCTTGTATTTGTGAAACTGTTTAATGACTAAACCAAGGAAAGACAAGGCTAGATGTCATATTTAGGTTTTAAATTTAAAATTGCAAGGATGGTGTCATTATCTGGAAAAAGGTGAATGATAGTGAAGATGCAGTTGATGGATAGTGAAGAAAACATTGGTATAGGAGTAGGAGAGAAAAAATGTTGAACAGAATCATGAGTTTGTCAAAATTTTCTTTGACTAACATAGTTTACTTAACACTTGTAATTCTTTCTAGGTTCAATGACCTTTGTTTTCTTAAAAAACTTTTTATTTTTTAAATTACATTTATGAATATTTTACTTTTATTCATTCAGCTAAACTGAAAATAAAACTGAGATAACTGATGATATAGGAAGAAACTCAAGTCAGGCTAAATACATCAGAATTTTGCAGAAGAAAATTTTCATTATCCTGTCAGTCATCACATGCTGATAATCTTCTTATCCAGCCTTTTCACCAAGTTAATTAACATTTCCAAATATTCATAAATGCCAAAGGTTTAAAAAAATAAAGTTCCATGCTTTGATGTTATAAGTCAGGGAATTATTAAAACTGTCTAATTTCTAATTAAAACAAGGTTGGAATTGACTTTAAGTTACTAAGTTAAATGGAAGGTTGTATTGCTGTAATATTGGGTAAAAGGGTTATTGTATTTATTTGAGGTAAGAAATACAACGTGTCTTGTGTTAGTAATTACACTTTGTACTGCCATCATTGCAAGTCATATATTCTTCAAAACTCTATCTTATATTCAAGGATGAAATAAAAGTATTCTCAACTCTGTAAGAGTTCCTTATTTATTCCCAGTTTCAACTAAGCACTATTTTAATTTTCTCCTCTCTATATTGCTTTCACTACAGCATCTCATCAAAAAGACCACACTGCTTTAACTGATACTGTGTGTTTGCTCAGTTGCTCAATCATATCCGACTCTCTGCCATCCCATGGATTATAGCTGGCCATACTCCTCTATCCATGGAATTTTCTAGGGTAGAATACTGGAGTGCAACCCAGAGATCGTACCCACATCTCCTGCATGGACAAGTCAATTTTTTTCCATTGAGCTACCTGTGAAGCCTTGTTTTAACTGTATTGCTGTTGTCTTTTGGTGGTGCTGATGGCGATGGTGTGTGTGTATATCATATTGAATTTTAATGGATACATTTATATAAAATTTATGTGTGTGTATGTATGTATGAGTTCACACTAGGGTATCTGCTGAGATCCATTTACATAGACATCCTTCACCATGGCTCACTGAGTCTATCCATCCGTCTATCTACCTACCTGTCTATCTATCCATTTAACTAATCTATATGGACATACATATACATATATACACAGGTAGTACATATATGTGTCCATGTGTATATTATAAATATATATATATATGCTAAATGCATCTTTTTACCATAGGTTTCACAGAAGTAAAGATTACCCGTTCATTCTTTTGTATCTTCATTCAATTAATAATTGAAAGTAAGAGCCCATTATGTAGTATGTGCTTGGAACATTTTATATGTTTTCATATATATATGTTACCTGCTATATAGGAATGAACACAGCTAACAAAGTTTTTGCCACCAATGAGCTTAAATTTTAGCCCTTACAAGTCTATGATCAGAATGCATTTAAATCATTTAAAAATAATAACTATTAGTTAATTCAATTTTTCATTAGTCATATAAAATATCTCTCATGTAAAATTTAATCCAAAAGATAGAATTAAAAGTAGAATTTTGGAAGATAGCAGGATTTGGACTACACCTAGAAAGAGTAGGAACACGAGAATTCCTTCTTGGATAGCTTTTATAGTTAGTTCAGCAACTAGGCTTGCTCTTTCACACCACATGTCCACAGTTCTCTAAATGAACTCTCACATTAACTAAGTAAAAGTATTAGGCATACATGGTCCATACGACCACAAGATTATAAACAAAAGAAATACAAAACTTAAACATAGACAAATACACACACATACCTTTGCCACATACTACAAAACAACCCTTATATTCAACTATTCACCATGAGATATTGTATTAGGATAGTTCATGTGAGAGTTACATCAACTAAATTATCCTATGTAAACTTCAATTTTTAAAAATTTAATATACAAACAGAGCACAAAATATTAATTTCCTCAACAAATCCTCCACATCTTACAATGACAGTTTCATGATAGCTGCCCCCTACCAAAGCCTTTACATTGCATGGATCCAATGGCACTATGTCCATTGTAGTTCATGTGAATGGTGCCCTTGGGGTTGTTCAATGCACAAGCCATAGCAGAGCCATAGGTTTAAATGATGATTTTTTCTCTTCTCCTGACTAATAAAACCAATAGCGGTTTTTTGTCAGCAAAATCTGTCTTTCCAGTTACTTGCTTTGCAAGCTTCTATAGTAAATCATGTGTTTGCAAAAATACCAAGAGTCAACTTTCAGAAAAAAAATTAAAAAAAAATAAAAAACCTCAAGAATGTTTCATACTTGTTTCTTACTCAAAGCATTCTCTCTTTAAAGTGGTTTCATATACTCATATTACCATGTAATCTAATATCAGTGAATGTGTAGTATTGCATTGCCAATTACAGATACACAAAGCATATATTTTCACAGGGTCATTTGAGAATTTAAACATGTTTTGCACATTAACTAGAAACTATAAAAATTAAAAAAAAAAAACCTGAACATCAGCCTTTAATAGATGATACTTTAATATTCTTGGACATTTAGAAACAAGTTCATTACATTTGGCAGGTGGAATGCTGGTCTTGAGTAGTTTAATTGCATAAAATATAATGGATTATATTACACCCACCATTCCAGGCCCATCCTTTTTGTTGCCAGAAGCTATGTATCTTGGTAACTGTAACCACATCACAAAATTAATCTGTGAAAATTAATGAATGCCTGTATGAGTATAATTAATAGATTTGATTATAAAATAAATCTAAGTTAGATTTTGACATTTTATATATCAACTAAAGTCTTTTCTTACACATGTGATCTATAATTCAATTTATTATTCCTAAAGATTTTCCTATGGATGAGGCATTATACTTGGCAGTTTGAGAAAGGTAAAGATAAATGCTGTCATTACCTTTAAATATTTGTAATATAGGAGAAGGGACTAGCTTTATTAAATATTCAGACTAACAATTTTACTCTATTAGAAAAGAATGCATTAAGTGAAAGAATGCACACATGAATAAAGACTTCTGTGTGAGTTGAGAGTTAGATTCTGAGTAGTGAAAAATTTCAGACGAATTAATAGCAGATGTAGAATTAATGAATGTACAAGGATTTTCCACATTATGCTTGAAAAATAGGTTATTGAATACATATCCAGAAGGTAATTCTTGCTTGATAGTGACAAAGCATTGTATGGTTTGTGTTACTTTTTTTCCATTTGATAGACGTATCACTTATGTCAACAATCTGTAAAATACTACCTGAGTATTCACAGTACATCTTTGTAAAGGTGCATTATACATTTGTCATGGACTTGGCATTTCATCATAAAGTGCTGATTTGAAACCATAATATCCAATTGTAATTGTGTACTCTAAAGAAACTGGTAGTTTGCTGAATTTATGTGTTCTGATTTTCTGATAGAATAAGGGCATGAAATGGAGCTGGTGCCATTATGGGAGAGAATAATGAAACCTAAAATAACATTCTTATTGCACATCTGGAGAGTTCAGCCATCAATGCATATTCAAGTATAGATATGATGCCATGGCAAATTACACCTTCACTGACAAAGGACTTGGTCAAATTTTAAAATATACATTGATTTATTTTGTTCATTCATTCAAAAAATGTTGATTGTCTTCCATAGTCCAGGCAAGACAATCTCCCTTCTCATTAGTCTACATGCAATAGTAGGACACTCATAAGAAACAAATAAACAAACAAGTACTTATTAGGTACTGATAAATCCAGTGCAGGAAATTAAACTAGTGTGACAAGACACAAAATGAACAGGGGGCCGAAGAGACTTCTTTAAAGTGACATTTACCTGCAAACTAAATGATGTTCCAGTCCTAACAGGTAATTTTTCTGTGATATTATATAAGGAAAGTATATTACTAGCTTTTAAAGAAATTCATTATATATCACAAGTTTTATGTTCTGTGCATCTTTGGGAAGTGAAAAAATGTGTTCTTATTTAATACTTGGGCTATAACAACTCATGTTAAGATAAAATTAAGGTAGAATTGCAAAAGAATTGTGTGATTCTTCAACTAGCTTATGTGCTATTACATTTCCCTTTCTGCTCCCTTCTTTTCCTGTCAGTAATTTCAGCCCCTCCTTTCCCCCTTTATTTTTCTTCTTTTGTATTTTTTGTGTATATTTTCTATTTCTTTTATTTTTCTATCTGAAATCTCGCTATGTGTGATACAAGCTACTTGTAATACATTAGCTATAAAAACAAATAATTCCAAAGTGCACCGATATAAGCCTTTTTTGGGAAGTGGTACAGGGATGATTTTAGGTAACTTTCTGAATAAGAATCCAGCAGATATAATGTCTCAATTTTTATGATTCTAAAGTTAAGTATACATATTTTACACCATAATAGCACCACTATTATAAAATAGCACATTTTTATAATTATGCTTTATTTTCCTCTTTTTTTCACCTTTGGCTAGATTTTTGCTATAAAATTTTTAAATAGGCCACTTCCTCTCTTCTGTAGCAATGCACAATTGTTGTAAATCAAGATTTTAAATGAGTTTACACTACATTATGTGCTTGAACACTAAAAACAAACTTACCATTACCCAAATCATAATTAAAAATAGAGGAAAAATATATATTGTTTTAGAAATCTTTATAAGGTTTTATTTGCTATGTTACTCTTTTACAAATATTAGCCCAAACTCCTGAGATAATTACTTGCAAATTGCAGCCTAATTGGATATTGCCAGAAAAAAAGAAATTCCATTCACAAGGGGTGATAAACAACATGAATATTAATGTATAGAATGGAATCTATGGGACAGGAAAATTACAAGATATCTTACTTATTGTCCATGTAAATCATTAAATTTCATAATGATTTAATCATTTTCTCCAAGACAGGGACTTCTTTATTGCTTAAGGGCCTTTCCCTTCTCCAGGGATCTTCCCAACCCAGATCTCCCACATTGCAGGCGATTCTTTACCAGCTGAGCCACAAGGGAAGCCCATCATACACCATTGGTGAATGTAAATGTGAACTAAGGAGTACTATGTGCTTACTCTTTGTGACCTCAGGAGTCCCCACCTGGCTCCTCTGTCCATGTGATTATTTTTTTTTTTTTTGTAGTATTATCTTTCACTATTGTGGCTTTCTTTAATATATTTTTTAATTTTTACTTTACAATATTGTATTGGTTTTGCCGTGCATTGACATGAATCTGCCATGGGTGTACATGTGTTCCTCATCCTGAACCCCCATCCCACCTCCCTCCTCATCCCATCTCTCTGGGTCATCCCAGTGCACCAGCCCCGAGCACACTGTAACATGGATCGACCTTCCGAGGCAAGAATCCTGGAGTGCCAGGCCCTCCTTCAGGGGGTCTTCCCACCCCAGGGATTAAACCCAGGTCTCCTGCATTGCAGGCAGATTCTTTACCATCTGAGCCACCAAGGAAGCCCAGTAAAGATATAAAATTTATGTCACAAATAACAAATAAATCATAGTGACCTTATATGTGTATTAGGGCCAGTCTCCTTTTCCAGAGAAAGAGCATGGCATGACTGTATACATAGACACATATACACACTTGGGACCACTTGGGACTTCCCAGTTGGCACAGTGGTAAATAATTCACCTGTCAATGTAGGAGATGTGGGTTTGATCCCTGTGTCAGGAAGATCCCCTGGAGAAGAAAAGGGCAACCCACTCCACTATGCTTGCCTGGGAAATTCAAAGGACAGAAGAGCCTGGAAAGTTATAGTCCACAGGATGGCAAGAGTTGGACACAAGTTAGCAACTAAACAGCAACAATATACATATATCACAAAGAAAAAGTCTTTCTGACCTGAGACTATGTTTTTCAGCTTTTAATCCACTTACCAGAACATTAAATGAAAACTTGGAGATTTAAACTGTATCAATTTGTTTCTAAGAAGATGGTCTAGTGATAACTGAAATTTTGCTTATTCACTTGATGCATGAATGAATAAATAACAGGTTATTTTTAATAAATTTGTATATAATAAAATACTTGACTAAAAAGCAAGAATGTTAAAAATAATATTTGCTTTGCATTAATTTAAATGAAATTGGAGAAAAAGAATTTAAGAAATCATTATATACTAGGGTTACTGGTTTCAAAATCATTTTTATTCCATTTTGCATATGGATTTGTAAATTTTTTGATTACTGTACTCTCAAACATTATAAGTAAATAAATTATGTTTAAAATTTTGAAACATGGTAGTTATTTGATAGCTAGCTATTATAAAGCTGGTTGTTGACTAAATTGTACCTAATTATTCTTTATTTTAAAAAATCAAATACTCCATTTATACCCCTGGTCCTTGTGGTTATCACATCATAATTCCCATTTCAGTTAGTTTCTGATATAAAATGAATACTTATTTCAGTTATATGTGGAATCTAAAATACAAAACCAACAATCCAAAACAGAAACGAAGTTATAGATGCAAAGAGTTGAGTGAAATGGGGGAAGAGAAATAAGAGGTACAAAGTACCAGTTATAGAGTAATGCAGGAATGTAATACACAGCATAATGAAAGTAGTCAATAATAATGTAATAACTTTGTATGGTGGCAGATGTTTACTGGACATGTGATCTTTTCATAATGTATTTGATTGTGGGCTCATTAAGTTGCACACTTGAAACCAACAAGATACTGTAATGTCAACTATATTTCAATAACAAAATAAAATATATACAAATATTATAAAATGCATTAAATGTGTGGAAGGGAGAAAAGAAAGAAAGAAGAGAAGGAGGAAAAGAGATGGTCCCAAAGCCTAGAACTGTATTAAAAGTATCATTTATTAGCTTGTAATTCAAGATACTTCATCAGGCACTTAACAGGCTTGGAAAGGAGCCAAATATCAAGAATAAAGATCCCTGTTGAATTTTACAAACAGACCAAGTTCCAAAAATAGTGTCCATATTTCAATTGGCATACTGAATAAAAAAGCAATTTGATCCACTTTCTTATAGTGGCATAGTTCTTTAATACCTTCTTATAAAATGACTTAATACATTTGTATCTTCCTATTTGATTCCTTTGATGAATAATCTACCAATACATTCCACATCTTCTACAAAACTGTGACCTCATGGTTGCCCTTGTCAATGAAACCTATTGTCTGCTGTTTACCTTGACTTATTTTCACCTCAATTATTAAAAGAGAGATATAAGAACTCATAAAGTGATAATGGGCTTGAGTTTCTGTGTAGATCCAGACATAAGAGGCCAGGTATTTGGATGAGAAAAAAATATATTTTAGCATATTTATCAGGAGAAGAGAAAGAGTATGGATATCTATCGTATCCATACTGTACTATGTTTATTTCCAAACTGCTCTAAAGGTTGGAATTATCATCCTAATTATTTTACTTATTTAAATATAAGTGAGAAAAATAAGCCTCAAAATTATCAAATTCCTTTTGCCACAGTTTTCCTTATTTCTTCCTGTATTTGTGCATATGTGTCCTAAGTTGCTTCAGTCATGTCCGACTCTTTGCAACCCCATGGACAGTAACCCACCAGACTCCTCTGTCCATGGGGTTCCACAGGCAAGAATACCAGAGTGGGTTTCCATGCCCTTCAGGATTCGAACTCAAGTCTCTTACATCTGCTACACTGGCAGGCAGGTTTTTTACCACTAGCACTACCTGAGAAGCCTATATATCCGTGACTGATTAATATTCATCTAGATGTCATTTCTATGAAACTACTATATCTATTTAAATCATGTGACAAGAATCAAACATAGAAAGTTATTACATGGCCAATTGTTCTTGCTTTTACATTAGGTGAAATGCAAATATGTTTTTAATATAAAAGCACAATCTCTGAGTTAGAGCACTTCTAAAACTAAAATTTTGACTTCTAATTCACAGTGTCCAGCAGTAGAGAATCAGATCAAGATAAGTTGATTCTTATTAATGTTCCTCAACTAATCTCACATTTTCCATTTTATTTAGGCCTGCTCTAATCATTAAGTAAAATGCTGCTTTAAATGATCTATTTTAACTTTAAAAAATAAAGAAGAAAAAGGTAAAGATTTACAAAAAGCACAAAACAAGCAAACAAATTAAAAACTCTGTTAGGCCTAAACAATAGAGGATTTGCACAGATATGTTCTTTACATTTAAACCTTTGATTTCCCTTAAGTTTCTAATTTTTAATACAGTCTAACAGTAGAAAGGAAAGGTCAGTTTGAGAAGCCAGAAAAATGCTTATATGATGCTTATCCAGGCATGGATTTCAAAACTCTCTCTGCTTTATAAATGTGAGTGTGGATTGCTTTTGCTCTCAATGCATTTTTCTCAATACAATGGGGAGGACAATATTCTGAGTTTGAGGTTTATACCACAAGGCATTTTTGAATTTTGTAGGCAAAAGAAACTGTTGGAGTCTCATGGTCCGGTAGGGGACACATTTTCTCCCTCCTTTCTAGAATATAATTCAAAAGTGGCAAAGCTCGTTTTATCTAAACTCCCCCATTCACCTTTGGCCCTATGTCAATTGGAAAAAAAGTTTTAACTCCAAAGAATTGCTCTCTGGAGTTTTTACCGGAAAATTCATCTTTACCTCAGCAGTCAATGAATATCAACTATTCAATTCCCTCTTTATCACTTGCAGCAATAGACTTCAGGCAAAACCAAAGATGGAGTTTGTTTCAGAGTAGGGAAAATCTTTCCCTATATTAATAGGGAAATCAGCCCAAATTAATTTTCTGAAAATATCCCAGTACAAAACTGCTGTTCAGAGATGGGGTAGGGATGGTGAATACATGCAGACATAGCAATATACTTTCTGATAACAATAAAATTAAATGAAAATTAATGACAAATCCCTAATTCTCAGAATATATCCAATTCAGTGATTGCAATTTTGCTCAATTAAAAGGTGCCAGAACTTTCTCCCACATTGAAAGTGGTTTCAGCTGTGACTCCTTAGCAGGTTTTATGCAGAAATTGTGGGGTTTTGATATCAACAAAGGTATACAGTGTGTCTATGTGTATGCATGTGTGTGCACTTTCAATCTGCATATGAGTCAGTTAGTTGCTTTCAACAAAAAATGAAAATACTTCTCTACTTACAGTGCAAACAGCTTCTTCACTATTTCCGTTAAATGGAGAGGTTTTCCAGTGCCAAAACATGAAGTAGGTTGACAAATGTATTAAAAGAAATGTTATCCTGCTAAAGTGAAGTTTGACAATTGATTACTTGAGTAAAGCTAATCTGTCATTTTAAATTTATATTAGAAATGACACACTATTTCAATGTTAATATTATTTTCTATTTTAATTACACAGAGTATTATAAAAATTGGATTTGTTTTCAATGCTTCTCACTTATATGTCACTGATTTTCCAAAATATCTTTTTATTTTGATTATCAAAGCACCCAGATTGAACTGTGTCATAGGTGCAAAGTGATTTGGTACATGATTTGATGGAATGTAGAGTGTGGCAACAGTAGGTAATGGGCATAGGACTTATCTAAAATTACATAACTGCAAATTTGAGAATACCGTGGAAAGGAGTTAAGAGCTGAAGCTGGAAATAGAAGAAATAAGAACTGTGTTAGCTTAAGGGAAACTTTTTCCTCAGAATTACTTTTTGAAAGGATTTCTCTTAATACAAACTTTACTGAACTGTAAAAAATAAAGATGCATAAAATAGCATGGCAATCTGTGAGGGCAGGAGTTAGAATCATAAAACATTCACATGGTTTCAGGAAATAGGACAAAGAGGTTAAATTGGAGTTTCAAAAGATATTTTACAGCTGTTATTCCTTAGCAGGAAATCTTATAAATTAGCAAGAGAAAATCAGGAAGAGGAACACTAACATGCATTTAAAAATTTTGTAGTACTTTAATTTTTACCATTTTACCCAGGAAATCTAGTTTAAGATGTAAGAAAATGCATTCTGAATGTTTTAATTCATGGATTTATCAAACAAATTTGGAAATGATCTATGAAAATGTGATTTTTTAAAGTAAATCAATTAAGTTCACTAAGTTCAAATCATTTATGATTCATGACACATGGCATTTCCTAGGTTGATGATTTAAGTTCTATGTTCTCCAAATGCTAAAATTCAAAAATTTCTCCCTAAGTTACACATTGATGAAAAAGGAGAAGGGCAACTAAAAAATATATCTCAAAGTCTGAAAAAACCTAACAATACTAAGAAAATGGCAGCATCTCTCTGGAATTTGATTTCCTTTTTTTCCTAATCCATTTGACTAATGCACCTTTTCTCCTCTCCAGCTGCTGTGCAGAGTGCTTGCCTTCTGTCTCAGCATCTCTGATCATCTGCCATCTCCCACAGGTAATTTTCTGACTGTTTCTGTTTACTGTCAACTTTTCATGACATTCTGCTCCTCTCCCCCTGCAACACCCACCCCATATTGTCCTGCGGTGATGAAGTCCTGTACAAAAGTTGTGAGTAACCACAAGTTTTTTACAATGAGATTTCAAGGTAAAGCATGTTCAGGGAGCAAAAGAAAAGAAAGCTGGTTCTGTAATTCACTTTTCAGTGAGGCTTCAAGGGTAATCACTCTGTGGTTGCCTTTGAGACCTGAGGTCATATACTAAAGCTATTACAAATGATTTAATAAATACATATTTAATTATTGAATCATGTTAAGTGCACTATTTAATTTCCTTACCACAGATGGCACACAATTACTAGATTTACTCAGGTTTCTCTAAGTAATTTCCATTAGCATATATTCTTGCTCTTATTTTTCCCCTAAAGTTGAAAATCTCTTTAGACAATTACCCAAGAGATTGCACAAATATTTTTTAAAAAGAAACAAGACGATAACAACAGCAAAAAAATGACATAAAACTATACCCTCTAGAAGCATCAGAATATATAAAGATACTGAATGGCATTTTTAGGAAAATATGAAAATTTAATGTAAGTTACTGTATTTTATACTAAAATTTTATAATGTATTATTTTATACTGAGATCATCTTTGCAATACAATTGACAAGCCTGCTTCTGTACCAGATTTTCAGGAGGCAAATGAAGGAAGAAGGGAATTAGGAGAATTCTACAGACTCACAGTTAGCCATTCCATGTAGCAGATTAACATCCAATACTGCTTGTATTGTATATGCACTAAGTGTCAGGCAGTCTACTTGATAAGCACCAGCAATTTTATCATCTTAAAAAAAACCCATGAGAGTGTTATAATTATCATCTCCATTTTACAGATGGGAAAATGAGACACAGGGGGATTAAGTAGTTTTCCAAGTTATTCAGCTTGTAATGTAGGAGAGAGATTAGGTCCAAGCAGTTCAAAGACTTTACTTTCTTTGCTGTAACGACTGTGCTATACCAGTATTCTACTTCTAAGCTGGTGTTTCACATATACTTAGTTAATTTCTGGTAGTTTTCTCCTAGATAATTAGCAGGGCCTATTGATTATATCATTTTTTAAAAAAATCTACAAACAATAGTTGGCTATTAAAATAAGTGTATTTAACCGGATATTTTCTACCAATTCTATGAGGTTGAATTAGATTCACACTGTATCTGAATGTAACTTTGAAACATTTCTTATCTTTTGGGGTTTAATCTAAATTTGAAAACAATTCTAAGCCTGTGCCTCAGCTAATATTTGCTATTGTTCAATAGCAATAGCTTCCTTTAACCATGGTCTTCTATAAATTCCCACCCTTGTCATCAATTTGGGATTTGTCTTCCTAAAATTAGGTTAATCATTTTCAGTTCTGTTGTATTTGTCCTTTAAAAATTTAGTTAATAGCCTCAAATCCATTCTGAATATGAGCAAAAATATATCCATATATGGAAGTGAAGTATGTTACTTTTAAACTTTATAGGAGGCTATTAGCATATTGATTTTAATCTTGAAATATGCAGTCGATTGTTTTCTAACCAATGAATTATACTTAATGTCTAACCCCTAATAATAATAGCCAGCATTTATTAAGTCCTCTGTTTGCACAAGATACTGATCTAAATACTTTACATATATTATCTCACTTAGTACTCATAACAACTATATGAGATAGGTATCTGTACCATCCTCATTTTGCAGATGAAGAATGAAGCTCAGCAAAAACTTAACCAAGCTCACACTTCTAGGAAATAAAACTAGAAGTGTGAAACACGAATTTACAGTCCAGCTTGATCTGTTAGCCACAACTGCACACTAGCATTATCAATAGAACATTCTGCAGTAATAAAATATGCTATAAAATAGTGGCTAGTGTGACTGAGGAAGTGAATTTTCAATTTTAATTAATTTAAAATAATAGCCAGTTTTGACCAACCTAGATAGCATATTAAAAAGCAGAGACATTAATTTGCCAACAAAGGTCCATCTAGTCAAGGCTATGGTTTTTCCAATAGTCATGTATGGATGTGAGAGTTGGGCTATAAAGAAAGCTGAGCACCAAAGAATTGACACTTTTGAACTGTGGTGTTGGAGAAGACTCTTGAGAGTCCCTTGGACTTCAAGGAGATCAAATTAGTCCATCTTAAACGAAATCAGTCCTGAAAATTCATTGGAAGGACTGATGTTGAAGCTGAAACTCCAATACTTTGGCCACCTAATGTGAAGAACTGACTCATTTGAAAAGATCCTGATGCTGGGAAAGATTGAAGGAGGGACGAGAAGGGGACAACAGAGGATGAGATGGTTGGATGGCATCACCGACTCAATGGACATGAGTTTGAGTAAACTCTGGGAGTTGGTGATGGACAGGGAGGCCTGGTGTGTTGCAGTCTATGGGGTTGCAAAGAGTCAGATATGACTGAGCAACTGAACTGAACTGAACTGGATTCACAAACTTCTAAATAACTAGCCTCTCAGATTGGCTTCTAGGCAATGTGACAATTTGTATTTTCACTGTAATGTATGCACAGCTTTTCAAGAGGTTTACTAACTAGCTTAGAAATGTTCCATGGAAAAAATGAGGAATGGGCTGGAAAGCCAGTTATTTTCTCTTTTAAATTTTAAATAAAAAATAATGTAATTACTTGGTGATCACAAATAAAGTGAAATGGTTACTTGTCAAAAAAAAAAAATAATAATAGCCATATATGAGATAGTGGTTACCATGTTGGACAGGACAGCTATACTGCCTGATACTTGCAATGTTTTATTTTATGAAAATATATATGTTGGGTCTGTATGTGTATGTATATGTATGGCTGAGTCCCTTCACTGTTCACCTGAAACTATTACAACATTGTTAGTCAGCTATATCCCAATACAAAATAAAATGTTCAATATGTATGTACATAGAAATCATATATATATATTTATAGAAATTATATATATTTATATATATATGCTGGGCCTGTTTCTGCTTCTACATGTAAAATGGTTAGAGTCTTTCACCAGATTTTCAACAAAACTTTGTTAATAAGCACAGTGAGGAAAATCTTATATCTTCTTTTAAAATCTTATATCTTTGAAATCGTATTATGTTAATAATCTAATAGGATATGTTACTAGGAAGAAAGGCCTTGTAAATCATTGCTTCCCTAATTTAACTTACTATGGAACCTATTTTGAACTTGTTTTTTTCCCTTTCAAAGTTGATGCCTTTGTGAAGAAAGGCCAGTGATACTGAATTTGTATTCAATTCAATTCAGTTATGAAGGAAGCTTCTTCACAAGGGCAGGGCAGACAGCTATGACTTCCTTACAGAAGTGGCTCTGATCATAGCACCTCCATTCATGTGCATTCCTTTCTTTCATATCACTTTCAGTATTAAACCCTGTGATTAGAAGAGACTCAAAAAATACATGCAAAAAAGTGTGTCTCCCAGCTTCCCCCAACTTCCTGTTAGATATATTCAAGCAACACTTAGTTCCTCATTGGGAGACAAAAAAAAAAGGAACAGACAAAAACACTAACATCTGCAGAACAATTTTACCAAGAACTTTTACAAGATAAACCATTTTACAAGAAACCCTACAAGATTTGGCCAAATGCAATTAATCACACACTTTTGAAAAAGAAAAGGCTAAACTCAGAAATTTGACTTGCCCAGTTTTCATAGAATTATTATTTCATACAGTGAAGTCACCAATGAAGATTTGGGGGGTGTTTGTTTTATTTTGCTTTTTGGAATCTCATTTTGCTCTCTCCTTACAATAAGTCATGCTATGTGCTCTGAAAACAGATATCTGTTCTTAGCGTTCTGGCCATTTAACTGTGAGATGTTAGCAAAATTAATTAATCACTTTTTTTTCATCTTTAAAATGGGAATGATATAGATCTGCCTTCTTGAAATTACTGAAAAGATTTAGATAATAGAAAGTATATCAAACAGTGCTTGGTATATAGTAAATGTTCAATAAATATTGTATACTATCATTACTTTATTATTCTTATGAATTAGTCTTATTCCTTCTTTTAGTATTGCCTATATTTCATAGTCTAGTAAACAAGGGTATTCTCCCTTGCATTGAGAATTAGTTATAGAATGCATGGCTTCTTCCTTCAGTCTTTTCTTCAGGCCAGGTCTCTATCCCATATTTATCTCTCTCTCTCTCCCTCCCCTACATAACTTAGTGTAATGTGGCATGTAGGCTATAAACATCAATTGTATTTGGAATGAAAGTAAATGTCTCTCTCCAATGTGCCAGTTTTTTATAGACAGGAAAGATTTTCCCCAACCACTAGGTACTGGGAAATGTGGCCCCAGTAGCTGTGAAGTAAATCTCTAAGGCCAAAAATGATGTTCATCTTCTTCGAAACCTTAGTGGGATTGTCTTCACCTTTCTGGGATTCAAATGAGTTTGAGGAAAATGGCTTTATTTTACCTATACAACCCGATAGGCTAGTGCTGACCTATGCAAAAGGAAAGAAAACCTATTTCACTTAATGTTACTTAAAGTGAAGAAACCTGTTCAATATATTTCATGAGCAATGAGGAAAAAGAGGGGGGTGGGAGATTGGAACCCATTGAGGACAGTTGCAATTTCTAAAGAAAATTTTCTTTGACATTTTGTTTTCCCTATAAAATGTTTATAGTGTGGAAGCTTCTGACAGAAAAAAAAAATTAGTGGTGTGTAAGTTACCACTACTACTACTTAAGATTCATTTTTTTATATTCATTGTCCTTTATGTATAATCTTTCAGTTGAAAAGTCAGCAAAGAAGAAAGTACCGAAAATAAACATGTTTAAATGAAAGTTTGCTTCTGGAGGGAAGGTTGTGAGGTGATCAGGAGACTTAAACACACAAACACTTGGTAAGTATTTTAAAATAAATTTTAAACAAGCATGATTTATTTTTTTCCAAACCAACTGTGCCTTTTCAAAAAGCTGCATGTGAATAAGTAATAATGTGGAAGCAGCATTTTTTCTCAAAGGGATGCATTTATCTATGGATGTGTTATGATTTAAGATAAAGCCATCGACTCAGAGCTAAAGTTTAGACTAATTAAAATATATAAATTACTTTTCTTCTGACCTCAAGGAGAGAGGCACAGGCTGGCAGCAGCACAAGCCATGCTCTCAGCAGGAGAATTATTATTATAAATGGAACAGAGCTTCAGATATTACAGGAATGCACATGTCAAAATATTTGGGGCTATAACTATAGACAGAGTCAATATAACAGACACAAGCATCATTCTCCCCTTTGATTTTTCTATTAAATTGAGCTGAGAATACCTCAAAGAATAATTATTTCATGTCAAAATTGCAGTAAAATTTGCATTAATCAGTAAAGCAGTTTTATTTAAAGAAACATTCTACCTTAGTGACATTTTGTTATTGACTTCTAGTGCATTTTTTAGTTTTCTCAGATTATATCTCTATTCCTATTTAAATCATGAATCAGAAACTAATTGTATTAGCATCATTGCAAAAATCCTGGCCTCTATTCTCTAGACCTATCTAAGTAGAGCCTCAGATTCTAGCAAGTTTTTTTGTTTGTTTGTTTTTATGCCAATTTACTTTAAACAAAGCAGTCTACATTAAATATTGGAGCACTTTCAATGGTGTGGTGAAACTGCTGGGCTATTAACAGTATTAAATAGCGCATGATGCTTCAAAGAGCAATAGTCTGATTTGGAACTGTGTGAACATGTACTGGGGTAAAATGTGCATGGTGCCAGAATGCTTATCATTTTATTCCCCTGAGACACTAATATATCCCTAGAGTTAAATTTTGACTCTAATCATGCCTGTCCTCCTTTGCCCCTATAAGTTAAATAAAGATTCTCTATTTTTCAGCTAATATTTTTCAAGTATGTGCCTTTATAAGCATGCTGGTGATTCTCCACTGAAGTGAAAAAAGCTAGATGAACAGAATTTGTAAGGCTGGAGAAGGTATTATTTGCTACGGTTGTTTATAAAAGCAAAGCAGCTTTCTCTACATATTAGAAGAAGCTATGTTCTATCATATTGGTTCAGCAGCCCTGATTTTTTTCTCAAGAGTTTATAATTAAAGTAATACAGTCCAAATGATGCTTTTGTTGTTTGGTTGTTGTATACAATTTGTTAATTGGACTTCAATATTATATTTGTTAAGAAAATAATGTGTTAATCATAGAAGAAAGGGTAAATATTTTTGTTCTCAACATCAAATATGAACATATTACTGGATTTTTCCTTTCATTTATGTAACTACCCCTAACAATAAAAAATAACACTGAAAGGTACTGTTCCAAAAAGCTTCTCTATAATCAGATTTCGGCTCACCCTTCTTCACCTCACGATTTAATGGCTATGTTAGTAGGCGTCCTTTTTAACTTCCTTTTAAAATGTAAATCCATGCTGGTAAATGTGTATGCGAACTGTGTTTTGTTGAATAGAAGTTTGAGTGTCCATACAGATTTGAACTGTATACACACACACACACACATATGATCATCAAACACATCAGATATATAACTATATACATAAAAACAATTATATTATTAATGAAATTTTACATCTGATTAAGTGAAAGAACTCCGCATATGACTGTAATTTGTACATTGATTATAAATAATATGCTGTGCTGTTCTTAGTTGCTCTGCGGTTCTTCTGTCCATGAGATTCTCCAGGCAAGAATAGTGAAGTGTGTTGCAGTGCCCTCTTACTAAACCCTCAAACATAAAATATGTTCTGTTAATCTTATTCAGTACATATGTAAAAGCATATGATTAATATTGTATTATGAAACAAACATTTAAATGAATTTTAAAATATATTAAAAAGAAAATTGTGAACTCATATGCACAAATAGGCAATATTTGTCTTATTTTTTCTGTTTTTAGAAACAAAATATATTATCTGGTTTTGTCTAGTTTTAATGAGAGCATAGGAGACAGACTGTGTGATATTTCATGGACTTTTTATTTGCTCATTGTCTTTTGTTAAGGGTGGTTTAGTAGCCAGTCCTGTTGTCTTCACTATAATTTTTGAAAGTAATAACTTATGTCAGGTTTAACTTATACTGGGTATTTTTATCATCAACTTGCTTTCATCTACAGTACTACCACTCACAGTCCTAGTTTCACCATGTAATTAATGCATTTCCTGAAGTTTCCCCATCTTTATAAAAGTGTGTATATATGGTGCATACATACATAGACTCCAAAATACATAAGATATACCATCATTAGTTAACACTGAAGACAACAATAATAGCACCTCCATTTTGTTACCATTTTATTAGATATAAGAGCTAATTTCTTGGACTATACCATTTTCTTGTTTCAAACTCAGTTTTACTAGATTTTATATAGATGAACCTTGTGCTGTTACTTCTTCTTTTCTTTTATTTCTCTTTTATTCTTTTTGTCACATGTTTTGCTAGCAATGAAGGAAGGAAGACAGCCAAGGAGAAAGAGAGGGAAAGAAAGATGGAAGATATTCTTAAAAGTAAATGAATGCTGCGTTCTGCCATTTAATCTACTTCAGACTTAATTTAGCCCTTTCCCCCATAAAAAGAGATTGGGTAGCTAAGTTTTATGTTATGTGAGCCAAATTTAAGACCTTAGAAAATAATAATTTTCCAGAATCATAGCTATTTTTAACTGCCTATATTGATGAAATATAAGAATCAACAGGTTTCAACATAGTTTTGGAAGTCTTGGCCACAGCAATCAGAGCAGATAAAGAAATCAAAGGAATCCAGATTGGAAAAGAAGAAGTAAAACTCTCTCTGTTTGCAGATGACATGATCCTCTATACTGAAAACCCTAAAGACTCTACGAGAAAATTACTAGAGCTAATCAGTGAATATAGCAAAGTTTCAGGATA
>ML662436.1:20892561-20955466 GCA_007570785.1 Antilocapra americana
GTTTGTTGCTTTAAGATACAAGACTTCAAGGATACTGTAAGTGAAGGCCAATACATTTAGCTATGAGCCAGATGTCTATCTTTATATAAGGGCCTTCAGATAGCGAGAATGCCTTTGTTCCAAATTGAAAACCCTTTTTGAGTCTGAAAAAAATACCCTCCTAGTTTGAACACTTACTGACATTATTTTCTAAATGTTAAAATTGACAGCAGAAAGCTACTGCTGTTTTCTGTAATTCTGTAAAAATCTTTGCCCACTTCAGCCTTCTCAGTTGCAAAGCTAGTCCAGATGGGACCATGAAATTTTTGCAGCAAGTTCTAAAGCACATAATTTTGTCCAATAAAGTTATTATGCCATACACAGCTGTATACTGCCATATAAATGAGCACATGTGCAACAGAATTCTTGTACTATAAGTTTTATAAGACTAAAATTGAGTTTATATGGCCATACACAATAATTTATTTGAAACATCAACATGTGCCTTGCTCTAGGGTTACACAAATGGTGCCATTTCTTTTCCAAGGGAAAGAGTTTGTCATTTAATATTCGGTATTAACACAAATGTTTTCCTCAGAATTATAATCTAAATTAGGTGATTTAAAATACATCAATATATCATTAACTTCTTACTTTAACATATTAGATCTATAGAAGAATCAATTCTCCCTAACAATGGTGAAAGAACCTAATCACTCTCTAAATTTGCTTTTAATTAGCATCATCTGCATTAATTGGTGTAGCTGATAGCAAAACATTACAATGCACTGCTATTTTATATTTAAAATGTACTATGTCTTTTAGTCCCATGTCTCTCTGAAGGAACCTTAGCCATTTTTCTGCAATGCCCTAGTAAATATTTTCAGATGTATTGCTCAAGAATTTTCTCTAGGAAACTATGCAAGACTGTATATGGGATGCAGTAAATTTCCAGGTGACTATTTGGTCTTCTTCATGTTCCAGAATACTCTGAGAAATATTTTTCTCTCTCTTCCATCTTCATCCTCATAATTCACTAATTCTTGGTCACATTTCTGAGTATTGTAAAGAAAAAAAGTATGCAATCAGTAAGAAGCTGAGAAGGAAATAAGGAATCTACCATTTATTCTGTGCCAAGTGTTGCCCAAAAAAGTCCATAGAGTCAAAGCTATGAGTTTTTAGTAGTCATGTATGGATATGGCAGTTGGACCATGAAGAAGGCTGAGTGTCAAAGAATTGCTGTTCTCAAACTGTGGTACTAGAGGAGACTCTTGAGATTCCCTTGGACAGCAAGAGGTCAAACCTGTCAATCCTAAAAGAAATCAACCCTGAAATTCATTAGAAGGACTAATGTTGAAGCTGCAGCTCCAATACTTTGGCCACCTGATGTGAAGAGCCGACTCACTGGAAAAGACCCTGATGCTGGGAAAAAGTGAGTATAGGAGGAGAAGGGGACGACCAAGGGTGAGATGGTTGGATGGCATCATCAACTCAATGGACGTGAGTGTGAGCTCTGGAAGATGGTGAAGGACAGGGAAGCCTGGTGTGCTGCAGTTCATGGGGACACAAAGAGTGGAACACAACAGTGACCGAACAATGAACAGCACTTTCTTGCACACGTTATTTTTCACAATAATTATGAAATATAGGCAATATTTCCTAGTGGGAAAAAGTGAAAAATAGAAGTAAACAAACAAAGAAAAACATAAGTCACTTTCCATAGGTAACAGAACTAGTGTTCACAGCCAGGTAGTGTTACAGATGTTCCAGGTCATGGCCATATTTCAGGTCCTCTGGTTCCAAGTCCAAACTGTTTTCTGCTATACCACAGATTCTAATGGTGTTCTTGCCCCTAGCCAGGCTTTTCCTCTCTAAAGCAAAACTGTAAACAAATTAATAACATTCTCTGGTTCAATGAAGACCGAGGTTGGTCTAATCAAAATCAATTCCTTATATTTGACCATAGACCTATGCTTTTTTTTTGTAATGGCAGCTTCCTGAACAATTAAATATTTTTGAAAGTACCTCTTGAGCTAACCTAACTCTCCCTTCATATATCCTATCTCATTTAATGATGTCATTCATTACTTAGCTCATACAATATAAATTTTAGCTCTTCCTGATTCTTCCATCTTCCTTACCCCAAATTTAAAGAATTCCTCAATTCTATTTCAACTCTGGAAATCTATCTTTAGGAAAGTTGTCTTCAAATATTAGTGTGCTTCAGATTCTCTGGTGAGCTTATTAAAACATAGGTAGCTGGAGGTCATAAATGCTTACCACCTTGGTTGTGGTGATGCTGTATGTCCAAACTTAGCAAGATCTATACATTAAACTTGTGCAGTTTCTGATATATGAATTATATCTTAATTAAAGCAAAAATGGTTGCCAGACCCTGCATCAGAGATTTTCATCCAATAGGTCTTGGGTGGAGCCCCAGGCAACTGGCATTCTTTGCAAATTTCCAGGTGATATCAATGCATCTGATCAGAGGACCACATTTTGAGAAGCATTAATCTAGCGCATCTTTCATTCTTGTCAACTCCTTGTGCCAGGCTCTCCTCAGATCTTGACCAGACAACCACAAAAAAAACTATTAACCATTGCCTTTTTCATCCATATCCTCTGTCTATTCTGAAAGATTTTAATAAGTGAAAACACAAATCTGATAAAATTACCCAACTAATAGTTTTTGAATCTCTCCAATGGTATTCCACTGGCCAGAAAGCAAGATAATAACTTTCACCTTACAGTTTTCACCTACCACATTCTTCTGTTTTTTTATACAAAATATAGCCAATACCATAATGTCCTATGGTGATTTCACACTGTGTCTAGTACTGACTCAATTGAATTTTTCACTATATTGTATTTAATTATCACTTTTGATCCCTTTTGGGGGTTTATTTTTATGAGCCAAATTCTCCACTAAAAAAAAAAAATTAAATATCTTCAATGTTTCCCATCCCCCATTACAAATTAGGAGAAACAGACAACTTGTTTGGCCTGCTGACTTTCCTTCATTAAGTATTATTTTTAATATGACTTGATTACAAATATATCATTCAGCATATGTTACCACCTCCAACATGCCGTACTGAGGAAAGAATTTAACATTATCTGCATGAATTTAAAAAACAACTTGGGTAGGCATGTGTCCCTGAGATACAAATGTCTAAATCAATAGACAGTTATTTTTGTGTGATTTAAGTCTTTGTCTTCAAATATACACAGACTTTATCTTAATAAATGCCTGAGGATTTGGCCTGTCTTCATCATCAGTTTTAAGGATCTTACCTGTCATGAATATTTGAAATTTACTACCTTCCACACTTATGCTTTCTAAATATAGACATAGAGTAAATTCTTAATCTATCAAAGCATTATCTCTTATACTAAATGCATTTTAAAATCCACCAAAAGCTCCATCCAAACTGATACTGAAATTATTAAGGACTAAATGTATAGCCAGAATCTTTTCCTTCCATGACACAACTTATTACTAATATTACTTATATAATTAAAAAAATAACTTGTTATATAATGGAAAAGACAATGTTATAAATTTCAGAATTACAAAATAAATGTATTTTGTTCTCCTCAAGCACTTACTTTTACCATGTTTATCTTTAGCTGGTACCTTTCCCCATAAAATTACCTACATGGAAATAATGTAAAGCTTTCAGATTGATTGATTTTAATTGCTCTGGTATGAACAACAACAAAAATATCCAGCATGTGCTTAAATCATCATGTTTAGAGTTCACTGATTTTACTGTTACACTTCTGAGGCAATTAGTGGCCAATTTAGCTTTGTCAAATAAGATAAACTGAGAGTTTTCTAAGTCTAGGTAAATCATTTTCATTACTGATAAGAAAGCAATTTGAATATTGCAATAGGGAGTATAATATCTTGAAAGATGGGTTTCATTTAAAACCATGGATTATCACCTTTGGAAAAGCCTTTGAATCATTTTGTTTAAAAAAAAAAAAAGCAAGGGGTCAAATTCAGAATTCTAAGGACTACTCCATTCTCTTCAATTATAAGTAAGTTTCGTTATCCCGCAAAATTATATAAGCCATGATGAACTGTCTATAATCAATTATACTTTAAAAATAAGATTGAATTTTTCCAGTTATCTGACTAGGTGAAGAGATGTTACCAAGTCACTGCCACACTTCTACAATTTCTTGAGGAGCCCATTTGTCAATTTACAGAAGCATGTCCCAAGATAAGCTCAAAAGGTCTGAGCAGGTGTGCTAAACTAACAAAGTCTCTCAGAGAGACAGAGAAGTGCTTTGTCTCTTTATTTGGCTTTGTTTCAAAGCCTTTTCTTTTTCATGAAAGTTCTACTCAGCCGCTCGGTGCTGAAAAATAGGCTTGTCCACTGGAATTCACATTCCCTTCCTTCTCATAGGGCTGCTGTGTCAATTACTACTCTACCTGAGGAGTGTAGCAAACAATTCCACATTCTGCCGGCTTCCTCCCTAATTAGAACCACCAAAAGGAACAACACAGTTGTTCCTTATGTCTTGGTCTTTAGCTATGAGTATCTGGGTGACACGAAAATTATCCTAAGCTTTTCCAAGACTTAAAATGATAAGAAGAAATAGTGCCAAAAGGAAAATATTGGAAAAAATCTGAAGAAAATATGGACTTTTTTGGTGTGAAATGGAGAGGTGAGAGAGAGGGAAGGAGGAAAGAAGGAAGATTTTATATATTTATCTATTGTGCTCAGCCATGTCTGATTCTTTGCAACATCATAAACTATAGCTGGCCAGGCTCCTCTGTCCACGGGATTTCCCGTTCAACAATATTGGAGTGGGTTGCCATTTCCTCCTCCAGGCGGTCTCTCTGACGCAGGGAACAAACCCGCCTCCCTTGCATCTCCTGCATTGGTAGGTCGATCCTTACCACTAGCACCAGCTGGGAAACCCCATATTTATCTGCTAGGTTATATATAAATATATGTATACACATTGTGGTAGGCAGAATGGCAGCCCAAAGATGTCTAAATCCCAGGAACCTGTGATCCTTTTAGGTTCATGGCAAAGGGAGATTTGAAGTGGCAGATCACTTGACTTTGAGATGGGGAGACTATCCTGAATTACCCAGATGGACCTAGTCATAGGGTCCTTATAAGTAGAAGAATGCGGGAGGCAGAGAGAGAATTGGAGGGATGATAGCCTTAGAAGTACTTTCCCTGTGATGCTTTAAAAACGAAAGAATGGGGCTACTAGCAAAATGTGAAATGGTAGTCTCTAGAAGTTGAAAAAGGTAAGAGAAAGGATTCTACCCTAGAGCCTATAAAAGGAATGCAGTCTTCCTAATATTAATACTTTGATTTTAGTCCAGTGAGATCCACTATTGACTTCTGACCTCTAGAACTGTAAGATACTAAATTTGTGTTGTTTTACACCACTAAGTGTGTGGTAAAATTAGTTCAAACAACAATAGGAAATAAACATACATGTACATACACTTGCCTCATGGTTTATCTTTAATTAGAGAATTTCTCCTTTGTGTTTAAAGATAAACACCATCCACATCAATGCCAATGCACAAATAAAATTCAAATCACACATTAGAGTCATAAACATAATGCAAAGTTTCCTTGTGCCTCTGTTTAAAAAATGAAGAGAAACAAGTGGCATTAATTCTAATAACATGTTTTATTCAACCTCAAATATATAAGAATGTGTCATATCTATACGTAAGCAACATGCAATTACTGAGACATTTTACATTCTTTTTATTGGCATCAAGTCTTCTAAATCTGATGTGTGTGTTATACCACATCTCACTTTGGTCTAATCACATAATAATTGTTCAATTATCCCAACAATAGCTGCTCTATTGGCCAATATAAATCTAAACATTAAGACGTTTTAATATTCTGAAGTCAATTTTGGTGATAGCTTTGAATGTATTTATGTGGTTAAAAATTATAATATGAATTTGTATCTGTTTTTAATAAAGAATAGTGATTTCTTTATACATTTTACAGGGCAAAAAATTTGACTTGATCAAGGCACTAAACATAAACAGAGAAATGTAAATGTTGACTGGACCATAACAATCTATAAATTCTTTTCAAATAAGTAAGTAGAGTATTTAAATACCATTCAGAAATTTAGGTGGGCATGTTGGAAAGCTGATCTTTGAGACGCATATAAATTTGGGTTTTATCATCTATTTTTCCAATTTGAATTTCTTTCTACCTTTTCTATTTTTATTCTTACAAGCAAGGCATCAAATGTTTAGTGCAAAACAAACTAAAATAGAGTGAGTTTGCTTCTTTACATCTACTCCGAATAGCTGCTTATTCATATCACAGCACAGCTGCCACAAAGCTATCATGGGTCATAGTGTCTGCTCAGAAATAGGAAGCTGAAATAGCCAAAGTATTGCAGGTGAAAACACAGGTATATCAGAAAATCTTTTTCCAGCGCTGTTAAATTCTACAGGATTCCAATTGCTTATAATTTGGGATAATCTATATAAACTATATAAAGATAAGCATAATTTATTCTTAATATGATTTAAATAGGCATTTTAAATAGACATTTCACCGAAAGATAAGCAGTGTAGATTATGGGAATCAATAATCCTGAAGATTTTTATTTCAAGTTAAGCAGGTAGCAGGATTTTTCCCCAATATTCTTGTTTTCCTAAATAGAGCTGACACTTTAACCAGCATTTTAAGTACCTATACTGATATTTTAAAATCTCAACAAGGCAAGGCAGTCCTTTTCACTGTCTACGTATATATTCTATCTAAATAGCTATCAGCCTAGCATATTTTTTTCCCTTTCTAGTTTCCTACTTACATCTTTAGGGGATGTTATAAACCGAACAGATGCCCATACAGAAACACCCTCTTCTGAATATCTGGTGTGCATTGTAGCTGTGTTATTTTGGGGTTTTTTTGTTTGGTTGGTTTTTATTTTAAATTTATCCCAATATTCTGTTTAATTTGCATTGAGCTAAATCTTCCAACTTGAGACTTTTTTTTTAAAGGATTGTCACTATTTGACAAAAAAAAAAAAAAGAAAAACATAAATCGATGGTGTTCTTCAAAGCTCTTAAAATATTTTCTTTGTTGTACATTATAAAAATAAAACTCCCATTTGTTTCCCCCACCTTCCCTGGCTTTAGTTTATCTTTTCTCTAAGGCTGTAACAAAACCTAATATAGTCTAGCCGATGCCCAGATATGGTTAGGCTATTTTTGACAATTGTCTAATATTTACGTTAGGAATTAGCAAAGCCTTACACTTTATGAATGAAGTTATTCATCATTATCAGTCTCCGTAGCATCTTGCCACTTCCATGGTCCCTTCACTCTCTATTTTAATTCAGTCTAGGTTGTAGATGCTTTAGCCCCACAGGCACCATGACTCACTTTGGAAAAGGAAGACATACTAACCTGATTTCAAAGTATATGAACACCCTGCTTCTTATATTTACTCCAGAAAACTTGTCAACCACAGTATCTACCATGGAAGACCTCCTAATGGAAAATGCAGAAACTAGATTCAGAAGAAATGTAGGGTGGCACACATCTCAGCTCCTCCATCTTTACATACTGCAAAAGTGACAGGAAGTGAACATCTTAGGGAGGTCTGAGTGGCAGACAATTCCTGGAAATTGTTTGCCAAGAAGAGTAGGAGATAGCCTTCATTGCATATTGACATTAATGATGCAGTTGGGAGACTGAGAGAACTTACTACTGAGATGTGTTTTAGTGTAAGTCAATTTTTTCCATTCCAGTTTGTAATGTCAGCTCTTTCTCTTTCAGCTGATGTTGTTATTTATAAGATCACAGATTGATAGCTTCTCAAATGACAAGGACTATTCCCTAAGTTTGGCTGAAATAAGGAAACTGGCCCCAGTTGAATTGGCCCTCAGCCACTAGGTACATAGTTCCACAGCTTTACTATTAAAAGCAAAAACTAGAAGTTTAAGAATAAAATTTATTCCTCCTTCCTTGAGACAATTCTTTAAGCACTTGAAAACAGTATCAGTTTCTCCAAACTGTATAAGATTGTTGCTATGCTAAGGCACTCTAAGATAACCACATACCTTTATGAGGCTAGTGGAGGAGAAAATGCTAAATCCCATGAACCCTGTTTATATTCATGTGGGTTGGGAATTATCCATTATTAGCCATGCATCAGAAAAAGAAAAAAAAGAAATCCTTTTGAGGATACAAATATTTCTGAGGATACACCACAAACGATCCCTTACACAGCATTTAGAATGAGATCGGCTGGCATGCTAACATTTACAGAGCACTAGAGAGACATACAATGCTATGTGCTTTGTGGTACTGGCTCACTTAATCTTCACCACAATTCTACAATGTAAAGATGAAGTTTTATTGTTTCTTCCCACTGAAGCAAATAAGGACTTAAGAAGATTAGTCATTTCTCAAGGTCACTCAGGTAGTCACAGAACTAGAATTTGATCCCATGACTATTTGACTCCAAAGCCATGACCTAACAATCACAGGAGAGAAGTTTTAAGGACAACTCTATGGCTAATAGCCATAAAATGTTATATGTGTTTATTGAAATTTAATAAAAACTAATGAAATTTTATATTTTATATATATATACACACACATGCTTATACATATGTATGCATGTGTGTAATCCTAATTTGGAAGATGTATTTTAATTATATTCAATGAAGAAAGAGATTAAAAACACAGAAACTAAGATAAGTCATCTGATATTAACAAAAAGAGCAATGAATCTTCAAAGGAATGCTGACTACTTTTATTCTTTGGAGTCTATTTCAAAGGCTAAATTGAAAACAGTTAGTCTTTGTCTTTTAAAATAAAAATAGAACATAAGTATCTAAATCTGCATTGTGCAAAATGGTAACCACTAGCCAAATGCATCTATTGAAACTTAAATAAAGATTGAATAAAATTTTAAAATATTAGTTCCTATCACATGAGTACCAATCTAAATGGAACTAAGGATGAACTAAGCAATGTTTTATCAAGGATGTTCTACACTAATTCTTTCCCCTTTCGTAGTGGCTGTTCTCTTTCCCCCTCTCACAACCCTGTGCTCTGAATGAGACAAACTGTTTGTGATTTTCACATTGTCTTTAACAGGATTCCCTGGACAAGTTGTCTGCTTAAATGAAAATGAAGACAGGAAAAATAAGAACTGACATTAAGACTTGAGGGTGAGGAGTAGAGTTCTGTTTTCTTTTAGCATGAGCCAATGGTATATTTCAGGAAATACAATTTAAGACAAATTTCATTGATGACTTGAGTGCTACCAGGAAGAGGAAATATTCTAAAATAGACAGTTTTTTTTTTTTGAAAAGCTTGACATTTGAATGGAAAGAAATAGTGTGAGAAAGAGATGAAATGATGAAGAAAGCAATGAACATTTTAAAATGAGGAAAAGAAATTGTCGTCTGTCCTTACTATAGTCAATCCTGATTATTTTCATTATATATATAAAGAATTTTAGATAGTTTTCTATAATCATTATGAAAACAAGGAGATGGGCCATTATGTTTAACAATTTCCATAAGTGACTTATAAACGAGTTTACATTTTCAAAATGGGAGGTTGAACAAGACGGTAATTTCAATTGTGAACTCATTAAGAAGTGGGCTCAATTTATGCTTTCCCCTTTTTAGCCCTTGAAAATAGTTTCAATGATAAAGACTAGTATCAATGGCATCATCATTTTTAATAGCACTAATGATCTTCACAATCACAGTAATTTTCAGCAACTTTTATAAGGCTGTTGGATTTTATAAGT
The DNA here is from genome assembly GCA_007570785.1 of Antilocapra americana. Classification (NCBI taxonomy): domain Eukaryota; kingdom Metazoa; phylum Chordata; class Mammalia; order Artiodactyla; family Antilocapridae; genus Antilocapra; species Antilocapra americana. Next base: position 20,902,335 of record ML662436.1, read on the forward strand.
GGTTTACTTGTCTATTTAATACCTCTTTGATAAGGCTTTGCCCATGGTAGGTTGACTTAAATTCTTTTGCAACTTTGCATTGCATATAAAGAACACATTCACAAAAGAAATTTGTGACTAATTTGAAAAAAGAAAATTGATTTTTCAGAGGTACTGATTAGAAAGAATCAGAATCTTTTTCTTTCACATGTGGAGGTTAAGCTTATTTATGCAAAACCATAGCATGGAATAGGATTCTCTACAATTAAAGTTGTTACCATCCTGAAAAAAATTGCTTTACCATATATATATATATAATATATATAAACCGTGTCTCACTATTTTGAGGCTGTTATTGCATGCTTTTTTCCTCCCTAAGTATACAAGTTGTGAATGTCCACAGGTGTGGAACAGCAGAATGCTTGATCTTATTTAAAACTACATTACATAAAAAATTCTAAGTTTAAAAAGAATCAACCAACTAGGGTTTAGTATTTATCCTCAGTATAATTAATTTTATAATCATCAGCCTAGTAATCTCTATTTATCAATATTCTAACCTAGTCACTGTATTATATGTTCACATGCCACATACACTATTGAGAAACTTTTAAGAAAACTGACAGTATGTGCATACATTCTAAAGTATTTTTTCTAGTCACATCCTCAAGAAAAACTCGTGATAATTTGATAAAGTAATGATTGTTTCATCTCTCTCAATCTCTCTCCATCTCTGTTTTATATCAAACCTTTCTTTTTATAGTCAGATGATGGATAACATGTGGAAAATATACAGTGTTCTCATTCAGTCACTAGCTACTCCTTTTTTACTTCCTTAGCTTGGCCACAAATATCTAAACTCATTGAATGGCCTCCAAAACATTGCCTGAGGGTAGGCAGGAGGAGAAGGTGGAGCTCAAAGTGTGCTGTGCCTTCAAGAATATTGCCCATTGTTTTAGTACCTGCAGTTCCTTGGAATGGTGCGGCACCTGTAAAAGGTTAATGAGCATAGAGACTTTCAGGCATAATGCAAAGTACAGACAGACAGACACAGACATTGCATTGATAAACAGACAAGCAACATGCACGCTGCAGGCACACTACAGGTGGCAGATATTACTGCAGCTCCACCATTGGATGATCTTAGAGATCATGTGTATAAATGCATTTTTTTTTCATGTGAGATACTATTTTCAAGTACTATTTTAAAAAAAAAGGAAAAATTGTTTTTCAACAGTTGTCAGGTATTCTTGTCTTATCCTGAGTTGTAATCAGATATTTATGTCATCCTTTTTGTTAGAAATCTCCTCAACTTTACCAAATAAATCAATTAAATAAATTTTTTAAAAAGGTTCATTCTTTATTTTTTAAAAAAAGCCTGATTCACTTCCATCCAAAAAGTATTGAATTCATAATTTAGGTACCTTGTCTTCACTATATTTGATAAACATCTTTACTGCTAAAAAGAAATCATGGTCTAAATCATCTGCAATAAATATCTTAAATGGATTCAAACTCTCTTAGCTATTAAAAAGTTCAGTCAGGACTTCTTGATGAACTCAATTTTTTAAAAAAATCAAGCTGTCAGGTTTTTTAAAAAATCCTAAATTGTTTATCTTTAAAATTAATATTCATGGCTGTATGAGAATCATCAAGCATTAATGTACATGCATTAATACTACCATCATTGCAGAGGGCCTGCAGAGAAAGAGTTCTTCCATTCCCAGTTTCATTTTTTAAACAATCTCTTGCTATTTTAGCAGCACTCAGCACTAATACAGAAGTAATCAAATTAGCATTAGCGGTTCATGTTGCAAAATTCAATTTGTACTGCTACAACATCAAAGTAAAATATTTGCATATCAAAAGTAAAAGAGGTGGGATTTAAATTAATTTAGTGTCTTAAACAAAATTAAGTAGGCCTTGATGGTAAATTAAATGATAAATAGTTCACAAATACCAAACTAGAATATATTTATATTTCTTTTTTAAAAAATCCCAAGGCCTGTGTACTAAATGCTAATGAAATATGAATATTAGAAAAAGAATGGAATATGACAGTGCATATGGAAAATGCTGGGTTTCTCATATTCTGAGAATTCTGTTTAAATTTCATTCAGACTGTAGTGTTTATAACTCAAGAGTATGTAGGTGAAAATTCTATCTATCTTCTATCCATCTAGCATAATACAATATTCTGAATCTAATTATTACCAATATTTAACCATGTAAGAAAATGTAGTGGCTTTTATACACTTAAGGGCATAAACATGCCAAAATACTGTGACTTCTAAGAAATACATTCCTTTTTTTAATCACCTGCTATTATCATGAAGTTTCCATCTGCTTATCACAATGATCAATGTTTTAATAGTCTTTTCTCATGTGGTGATTCATTTGGCCAAATTGGGAGAAACATACTATTTTTATGAGTGGATATTTTCATGTAACCACAAGTATGTGCTTCTCAGGGAGGGGTGGGGATGGATAACGTTTTTAAAGCAGCAAGTCAAGCCTTTAAATAATTTACATTTCTGCTTTGGCTCAGTCTCCTCCTAACAGAGACCTAATGAATGACCACTGTTCGCAATATAATGTACTCCTTGAACATTAAATATTCCCTAATGTACCTGGGGCATTATATTCCTTCCTCCCTGGCAACATACTCCCAACCTGCCTGTTATGAGAACCGCTTCCTAGGTCATTAGTATGTAACTCTGCACTGATACTTTATTTTTTGTTTCCTATTTCAACTAATTTTTAAACTAAGACATGTTTCTATGGTATTACCATGCTTTCAGATATTTCCAAAATATAGAAAAATTTAATGTATTCAGACTATTTTATCTTATATGCCTACCTGGAAAAGAAAGAAAATACTGTTTTATGAGCCATTCTCATGATTTTAAACAATGGGATATAATTTGAGAAACACTATTGACAAAATTTCCCAGAGATATTATAAGTAGTAACCACAACATTTTATAAGTACTAAATGGGCTTCATGGAGCTAATCTGATAGCTAGCTATATTTGGAAACTTTTAAGTTATTACCCTGGTGCCCTTACAGAAAAGACATATCAGGAACAGGTAAACAAGAAAAAGAAAGCATTTAAAGTGCAAACTTGGGACAAAATAGATATAGTTTATTACCTTCACCTAACTTCTAAATTTCAAGTGGTTAATTACATGATATTCAGGTAAAGGTGAGCAGGCAAAATGACAAGTTTTGCATTTACTTATTAATTAAAGAACTCTTGTCCTTGGATTAAGCTTTGTTGCTGCTGTTTTTTGTTTGCTTTACCCTGTGAGCTGGAAAAGTAGATTTTGGAGTATGGTACGAGAAAGGAATAGACTGAAGAAAAAGTCATTCTCTGTAATGTATAACCTATGAAATTGTAATTTCCGTGTATGTGTGACATATCACAATATGCTATGGGATATTATGCCCAAAGATATTTTCAAATACATTCTGAATATATTAGAGTACTTTTAAATTTTAAGTAAAAAATAATTTGAGTTGTACAAAGATCACGTTTGTCATTGTTCAACCATTTCTTCATAATGATACTATAGTCATTTTTTTGGGGGGAATGGCAAGGATCATGTGAATTAGGGATTGTCTGAGCATTTCTCACAGTTTTGTTTTGCAGATTTGATATAACATCTACATAAAAGTGAACCATTTGATAATATAATGTGGATACAGTATTTTGTTCACTTGCATGCTTTTAGGAAGGCCCTTCTAACTAAAATCTATTTTCATGGGAAATAATAATTCTTTTCTCAGGAATACGAGCTTAATGTTTTAAAAAGAGAAAAAAGTGACCTCTTGGGAAGATAGGACAGAGATCTGAATATTAATGCAATCAGTAGCTGTCATTTATAAAACAAGGCAAAATCATCTACAGACCAAAAGAAACCTAAACTTAGATATCTAGGACTCAACAGAAATTATTAATAGGAGAAAAATTTCAACTTAAAAAAACATGTGGATTAAATTTTCATTGTTTTTAAGAAAGATTAAAAATACCTATTTCAAGTCTTAGCTATTCCTGGTAGGACTAATTTAAGAAACTTACAATAGTTAGTATAATATACTCTTGGATTATGACATGTTACATAGGAAACTATTATACTTTAATCAGGAAATGGTAGTTCATCTATTTTTTGTTGTCATTCATTTAAAACTACAAAGACCAAAAGAAATACAATTAAATGAAAGGGTAGTGAAGTATTTAAAATTATACAGTTCTGATCTTTGTTTACAGATAAGAACACTGGAGTGCAAAAGGACTGTGGTTTGCGCAAGGTCCCACAACCAGCAGCAAAGCCAGGAGCAAATCACTGACATACAACTTCAAAAATTAAGAAGTGTGCTTATTTCAATATGAGAAAGAGTGATTCAAAGGAAGATCAACTGAGAATTGATGAAGACCTGCTCTATGATAGGTACTATGATACATGCTTCGTATACATTTTTTCATTTCACCCTAATTCAGGAGGTTATGGATTTTATTAGCATTTTTAATGAGAATACTGAATGTCCGAGAGACTAAGTAAATTGTCCAAGGTCACAGAGTTTGTAAGTTAATTGCATAGTTACCACTAAAATCCAAAGTGTTCCTCTTTCCTATCCCAGTTTACACATTAAAATAACGAAAACCGAAGGCTAGTTCTATAACCAAACTAATATAGAATAATATTTGTTGAAATAATAAGGGTGATGATTTATAAGCTTCCTGAAGAGGAATCAAATACAAATTCAATAAATACTTAGCTGTACTTGAGGCTTAAAACAAAGACAAATGAAACTTTTCAGCAACAGGACATACAAAACAATGCAGAAATGTGCTACTAACCTAGCCTTTGCCCCAAACAACTAGTTTGAGCGGAATCCCTTTTCATACATATTTAGCTTCCTAATGGCTGTTTTTTTTTTCCTTTTCCAATATGAGAGTTTTGTTTAGATTTAACATACCTTTGCTACATTTTCCTTGGATTATTTCATTGCCCATGGAGATCTCTGTACTTTACTTGGAAATTTCATTGCCATAGAAAGGAGCAAACTAGTTGCCTTCAGATGCCTTTAGATAAACATAAAGGACCCACAAATAATTTTTAGAATTACACATTGGCAGCAGGCATTTTTTTCTTCGATATAATTCTATTAACTTTGCTCTCACTGTATTCTTTATTTGGGAAGCCTATATTAATGATCCCAAAATCAGTCTTTTAGAATTTGTTGAAAAGGCCTTTAACATTTGTGACTTCAATTTCCTTATGTTTATGTATGAAGAAAATGAAGACCTGAGAAATAAAGTTGGATGAAAAAAAAATTTCCAATTAAGAGAAGATCCAAAACCACATCTAGTACTGATGAACCTATTTGCAAGTCAGGAATAGTGATGCGGAGGTAGAGAAAGGATTTCCGGACACAGTGGCATAAGGAGAAGGTGGGACGAATCTAGAGAGTACTGTTGACATATATACACTACCATGTATAAAACAGATAGATAGTAGGAAGCTGCTGTATAAGGTAAGAGGCTCAGCATGGTGCTCTATGATGACCTAGAGGGGCGGGATGGGAGGAGTTGGAAGGGAGGCTCAAGAGGGAGGAGATATATGTACAGTTACAATGGAGTCACACTGTTGTACAGCAGAAACTAACACATTTTGAAACAATAATCCTCCAACTAAAAAAAAAAAAAGTCCTATGATTAAAAAAAAAAAAAACAAATCTAGAATTCCTAATCCATTACTCTTTCCATTCAATCACAACATAGTGATAGACAAACACTCTCCTAGCAAAGATTCCTAGATATTTAATGATGAGAAATGAAGGCTGACCATTATCCAGGAGTGCCATTTTAAACAGACTTTTCTGTTTCAGTGCAGTGCTAGTTATGAAGCAAAACCTTATATTAAGACTAACTCCTCCATACTGATCCTTCCCCTCAGCTCACATTTACTTCCTGCACAGATGAGCCATGTGACTGTATTTTGTATTTCAAATATTTTTAAAAATTAATTTATTTGAATGTAGACTGTATTTTACTGATTCCTTTATTTCTCCAGCTCTGTAAACAATGAAATGGTTGTTTTTTCAAGTCCATCAATCTCAGTACTATAGACACTAGTGTAAGATCACTACTTGGTGTAAGAAGTCTTAGAAGTGTAGGCAGTCTTATGAATTTATTACAAAACAACGTGGAATGCTTGTTGTTAAATCCACATAAGACTTTCTTCAACTCAGTGGTGTGGGGCACTATGACAGCACAGAATGTCAACAGACAAACAGAAATACACTGTTACAATGCTATTATTAGTATTTATAAGAGCTCTAGTGCTCCTGATAAATGAAGCCACATTAATTAGTTTCAGGATTGTATTCTCACTTTGGCATATCCACTAGCACTTCTGAACATGCAATTAAAATATTTCAAAATGTCACTTATGTTTCCATTCTACAAGAAATGCATACTGATTATGGCCACTTGATTTATACTAGGACACATACATTTAGAAACAAAATGTGTTAACACTTTAGGGTTAAGAAATCTGTCCTACACTGGTTGCAATAAAATCTTATGAAAAACAAAACTATCAATGCCAATGCAAATGTATAATGATAATATTTTTCTGAGTATGAAATATTCCCAGTTGTATATAAGTGATCCAATCCTGGTAAGTTTGCTTTGCTTTTATTTTGGAAAATGTAAATTCAGTGAGGATTTTGGTATAATCAGAGAAAGAAAACGGCTTTTTGGACTTCTCAAGTTAGCTCTCTGTTAAACAAACAGCATCATTGATTTAAAGTTAGTAACCCAGATATTGACTTTAAAACAAATTGCCATTCTCTCTTAAATTATGGGAGAATGATTTTCATCTTTGTCCAGTAAATACCAGAAATCCTTTGATTCATACTAAGAATGGTTTAAAACAAAGTTGATATATTTTCCATTTTCTATTGAAAAGAAAATTTCAGTATAGATTAAATAGATGAAGATACATGTATACATATAAATATAGATATATGTGTATATAATAACAACAATATTTTCCAAATTACTTGGCCAATGTAATACCAGCTTGATTTCTTGTATAGATGTAGTCAGAGAGCAAAGTAAAGCTACACCAGGGACCCCCTGCACTACTTCCTTGATCTCACGAAGAGGCAAGAGATGTCTGGACAAATGTAGAGGCATGTTGTTAATTGCTTTCCTATAAATGATACATTGAGGTTTGTGAGAAAAACAGGTTGTATATCTGAGAGATCCCAACTGCAGTTAATGTTTAATGTTTAAACCACTGAAATATTTTTCTTCTAATCTTTAACTCCTCAAAAATCAATCATCCAGAAAATCTCTAAATTCCTCTTCAATTCTGCAGGAATGTTCTAGGTGCTATCAGACCTAGACTCAAGTGCCCCTCCTATCTTGTAGCTATGAAGGACAGTATAAGATATGACACTCAAAAACAGAGTGGACCGAGAAGTTACTGTTAAATATGAAGGAGATCAGTAAAGTAGCTGAAAAATAAAAAAACCCTTAATGGCATTTATCACATAACGTAGCAGTCCATGCATAATATGAAAAGGGTTAAGGGTTATTTTATTAATTAATTTAAAAAGGAGGAAATTTGAAAAAGGATTCTCAAATTAGGAATTTGGGTCGAGATGCTAGCTTTGTTCTGAAGATCAAATCAAATGTGGGTGTCAGGCTTGAGAGGCACCAAGATTTTATCTCCTATTGGTGAGAAAATAGTGGAGGTTATCTTGAAAGAAAAAGCCAGAGCATAGATAGATCCAGGAAAAGTGGGTGGAAGAGAAAGAAAGTGAAAGTGTTAATCGCTCAGCTGTGTCTGACTCTTTGGGATCCCATGGACTGTAGCCTGCCAGGCTCCTCTCTCCATGGAATTCTCCAGGCAAGAATACTGGACTGAGTAACATTCTCTTCTCCAGGGGATCTTCTCAACTCAAGGTTCGAACTTGGAACTCCCACATTGCAGGCAGATTTTTTTACCATCTGAGCCACCAGGGAAGCCCAGGAATGAAGAAAAGAAGTATTAAAAACTGGTAGACAGGTTGGAGATGGAAGAATTTACTGTAAAGATTTGTGAACACTCCTAAGGAGATTGGCACATGAAAAGGGATACACATGTATCCAATGTCCCTCTTCTCCTTTCCTGCCCTCCCCAGATCTGCCACTGCAATTCTCTATTTTAATAGAGTCCATGTACCAGCAATAGAAACAGAACAGAACCTGGCCACAAAGGGGAATGAATAGTACTCTAAACTGTAAAAAATATAAAATTCTGACTATCTCCATACTGAACAAAAATAAAAAGAAAGAATAAGGGCAACATTAAAAAAAAAAAAAAAAACTCTGTGACACAGAGCACAAAGCATTTTCATATCGGTCAACATTGGCATCAGAAGACTCCACATAAAAGAGCAAGGGTAAGAAGAAGGGTGAAAACTTAATCCTTTATTATTCCTGGATGCTGTATACTAATACATGAACTGATACACTCTATTAATTTAAAAGAACAACTTTGAAGAGCTTGTACTTTACTCAGTGATGGAATATGGGCTATTGATTGTCTGAAATTGATTTGATTTCTAGTAAAATATTTGCTTCAACCTTGGGCACAAGGCAGCAGATACCTCAATGTAAGACATTAGTATTATGAAAAATTGTGATATTTTCCCATGCAGATCAAAGACTCTGGTGTTATACATCAAATTCATGTCCCTTGTAACTAAATCTGTCATAAATCTAGGCATCCAAAAATGAAATGTGCTTCTCAACAATAATCTACTGTCAATATTAACTTAATAAAGACTTCAAATGCTACAACACTTTCTGGTGGTTTTTAAATTCTTCACAAATAAATTATTGATCTTGGTTTTTGATAATGATATTAATAGAATATACAAATAGGAAAATTAGGCATGGGAGGGATTACTGTATCCCAATCATTGGAGCTATACTTTTAATCTTTCATGATCATAAGTCAATAAGCAAACAGAACCAAAGGTAAATAAATATTCTGATAAATTTTATATTTTGTTTATGTAAAATTAATCAAAACTGATTCCATTTTTAAGAATTTAAGAATTATTGAACAATTTGAAACTTCTAAGAATTAAAAAATAAGCAATTTAATTATAATTACTAGAAGTGATTTTTCCCCTTGTTCAGTAATGAATGAATCACCTGTTTCTGAGTGATCATGACATCCCATTCATTTACTTGTTTACAAGCCCTGTGTTTTCTTCTCTTCAGAATCCATTAGAGAAAAAAATACAAATTGTGAAGTTAGGAGTAGTTTTTAATGTTCATGTTTGGCTTCATTCTGTCTGTCAGTACTTTGTGGGCAAGATTAAATTCAGTTAGGTATAAAATGAAATCCTATGCTTGTGCTAGTAGTTAAATATGTTCTTGAGAGGAAAAAAAAATAGTTGTAACATCTTAGTGTTAAATAATGATCTTGTGAGTTCCAGATTATTATGACTGAATTATTAATCTGATACTTATGGAAAAGTGTGTTTTTGTTACCAGAAAGCTATAACGTAAACAATTCTCTTGAGGTTTGTGAGAAAAACAGGTTGTATATCTGAGAGATCCCAACTGCAATTAATGTTTAATGTTTAAACCACTGAAATATTTTTCTTCTAATCTTTAACTCCTCAAAAATCAATCATCCAGAAAATCTCTAAATTCCTCTTCAATTCTGCAGAAATGTTCTAGGTGCTATCAGACCTAGACTCAAGTGCCCCTCCTATCTTGTAGATATGAAGGACAGTACAAGAAATGACACTCAAAAACAGAGTGGACCGAGAAGTTACTGTTAAATATGAAGGAGATCAGTAAAGTAGCTGAACTCTCTTGAGTTCTTCTATGCCTATTGTTATTTTATGTGAGACTGGTAAGATGTAGAGTGAATATTGATACCCCATAGGCTTCCCAGGTGGCTTAGTGGTAAAGAATCTGCCTGCCAATGCAGGAGACTCAAGAGGCGAAGATTTGATCCTAAGGTTGGGAAGATCCCATAGAGTAGGAAATGGCAATTCATTCTAGTATTATTGCCTGGAGAATTCCATGGAAGGAAGAACCTGGTGGGTTACAGTCCATGGGGTCACCAAGAGTCAGGCACAACTGAGCATGCACACACCTTTACCTTAAAAAAAATTTTTTTTTAATTATCTTAAAGCAGAAGCATCTTTAGCTTCTATGTAGTGAAAAAAAAAAAATAAAAAGGAAAAAAGAAAGCAAAATGCTCTTTATTTCCCCAAATTATCAACACTGTTCTACTAGTTCAAAGAATGGAAAAGAAACAAGAAGTACAGCCGTTGAGACTTTAACTATGACAAAAACCCTCTTTAAGAGCAATGTTCTAATGTATTCTCAGGGTGGAGGCCATGATGCCATATCAGCATATAGGAAACTAAATACCATCAAACTGACCTCTGTGAATAAAAATTTGCTAGAATGTAACATAGGAAGTAATTTATGATGACTATATATTCACTAGTGAAAAATCTATTCCAATGGTGAGATTCAGAAATAATTCTTACCATTAAATGCAATTCTTACCATGGAAAAAATACATGAAAAATAATTAGTGACCTATAATCATTTTATTTTGCAGATAAGAAAATCAAAGTTACAAGGCTTTGTACCTTAGGGATAAAAGGTACTCAAGGTCACACAGCATGTTGGAGGCAGAGTCAGGATTGAAAACCAATTCTCTTGGATATTGATAGGTCCTGATTAATGTATAAGATATTTTCTTATGCATCAATAACTGTAGGCTAAGAGAGTCAGGCCCCTATGAATTCAGATTAAGCCACATATATGTATAATATCTAGTTCACTGCAACATTATAATTAACTTTTGAACTATATTCATGAAATATGGCCAAACAACAAAGAAAATTCAGACTATGCAAGAAAAAAATAATCAGCTGGAAAGTTTTAGATTTACTTGAAGACAGGGCATGTACATCTTTACATCAGTATATCAGTTCAATTCAGTTCAGTCACTCAGTCATGTCCGACTCTCTGCGACCCCATAAACTGCAGCACGCCAGGCCTCCCTGTCCATCAACAATTCCCAGAGTCTACCCAAACCCATGTCCATCAAATCGGTGATGCCATCCAGCCATCTCATCCTCTGTCATCCCCTTTTCCTCCTGCCCCCAATCCTTTCCAGAATCAGGGTCTTTTCCAGTAAGTCAACTCTTTGCATAAAGTGGCCCAAGTATTGGAGTTTCAGCTTCAATATCAGTCATTCCAATGAACACGCAGGATTGATCTCCTTTAGGATGGACTTGTCAGATCTCCTTGCAGTCCAAGGGACTCTCAAGAGTCTCCTCCAATACCACAGTTGAAAAACATCAATTCTTCAGTGCTCAGCCTTTTTCACTGTCCAACTCTCACATCCATACATGACCACTGGAAAAACCATAGCCTTGACTAGATGGACCTTTGTTGGCAAAGTAATGTCTCTGCTTTTTAATATGCTATCTAGGTTGGCCATAACTTTCTTTCCGAGGATTAATCATCTTTTGATTTATCAACAAAAGTGCAACAGTCTCCACCATGTTATTTAAGTACGAAACAATTTTTATTTCAAAATAGTGTTTGAGAGAAAAATATAATTGTCAGAGTCCTTAACACATTTAAAAGCACCAGATCAGAGATGACTGGGCTTTCCTAGTACCTCAGATGGCTTGACTGACCAGAGGAGAAGAGGGCTGGGGAGAGAAGCCTGAGATTTAGGCTTCGTTATATGTGGCTCAGAATGGCAAAGAATCTGCCTGCATGGCAGGAGACCTGGGTTGGGAAGATCCCCTGGAGGAGAGCATGGCAACTCACTCCAGGAGTCTTACCTGGAGAATCTCCATGGACGGAGGAGCCTGGCAAGCTACAGTCTGTGGGGTCGCAAAGAACTGCACACAACTGAAACAACTCATACTTTCACACTTTCACTCACAATAACGAGCCATGTGAAATTTCCCTGCCTCTGACTGTAATGAGGGAAATGTGGGAAGAGTAGTATGAATCCTGAAATGCAATTCAGATACTTTCTGAGGACAAAATCATGCTTGCAGATTTGCATTTGGTGATACCTCTTAACATTCTAACACATTGCAAACTTTGCTTCCATACAAGTCCTCCAGAGATAGAAGGCAAAGAGAAGAGGGAGCAGAAGAAAAATTGCATATTGGCTCCAAGAGAAAGTATTGGAAAAAGCAGGTCTTGCTTTGACTAAAAAACACCTTATTGAGCCCTCATAGACAGAAATGGGTCAAATTATCTGGTAAACAATGTTAGGGATAGAAGAAAATGAGAGGGGCTGGGAAGATTGAGGACAAATAGAAAGGTGCCACAGAGAAAAGAACCCAGTGCTACCTACATAGGTAACAGTTCTAACTCTTCCAAGTAAGAAAGCTGATCTAAATATTAGTATTTTTTTTCATATCTGTTGTACATAAAAAGCTTTTGATGGATGATACTGTAAATGCCTGTTTATCAGTATTACATGTTTAAAATGGATTAAAGTCTTTAAAATTAAAAGTTATTCAGATTAAAAAAAAACCACATATTTTCATTGGCAGCAACTATTCACAAATAATGAAAGCCATGAAATGAAAAGACACTTGCTTTTGGAAGAGAAGCTATGACCAACTTAGAAAGCATATTAAAAAGCAGAGACATTACTTTGCTGACAAAGGTCCATCTAGTCAAAGCTATGGTTTTTCCAGTAGTCATGTACTGATATGAGAGTTGGACCATAAGGAAAGCTGAGCGCCGAAGAATTGATGCTTTTGAATTGTGGTGTTGGAGAAGACTCTTGAGAGTCCCTTGGACTGCAAGGAGATCTAACTAGTCCATCCTAAAGGAAATCAGTCCTGAATATCCATTGGAAGGACTGATGCTGAAGCTGAAGCTCCAAATCTCTGACCACATGATTCAAAGAACTGACTCATTGGAAAAGATCCTTATGCTGGGAAAGATTGTAGGCAGGAGGAGAAGGGAACAACAGAGGATATGATGGTTGGATAGAATCACCAGCTCAATGGACGTGAGTTTGAGCAAGTTCCCAGATTTGGTGATGGATTGCCTGGGGAGAACTCAAGTTCCTATTTGGTTTAAATACTTGTAAAGTTTTATGGGAGGGAGGCCAGCTTCAGCATTCAGAGATAACAGGCAATGATAAATTTTAAAGTATTTGTGATTTCATGTTAAAGAGAATTTTTCACTACTGTAGCATGAAAAGCAAATCAGTTCTAACATGCTTTCAGAGTATGAAAAGTGTTCAGGAGCTAAAAATGAATAGACAAATGAATAAACAAATAAATGTGACAAGTAAAGCTGGGCAAACTGACGTCATCTTGCTTTGTCAAGTAGAAGTACTTTAAAAATATAAAACAAATGAGCACAGGTAATATCATCTCTGGAAAATGCCCGTTGCTTGAACATTTGGTAGTCTTCCTCGAATATTAAAAAAAAAAAAAACACTAAGAATGTCAGGGTTTTTATGTAAGTAAAACTATTCTTATATATCAATTTTCCCTGTGTGAGTGAGGGACATCCTGTATTATATAAATAATGAGGGAGAAAAAAGAATTGTAATGATTATGTAGATATGATATTACACATTTTTAGAACATGCCAGAGTGATATATCTTCTTTGGAAATCTGTTTCATGGCTGTTTTATAAACTTTGAGTCAGTCAAAGTTCAGTGAAACTTCAACTTTCCCCAGTTCCTGGTAGGAGAACACAACACACACGCACACACATGCATACACACACACACACACACACACACATGCACACACGCACACACGCACACACGAGAAATGAAAGGGAAACGGAATAAATTTGCAAAGTACTGCTTTGGCTCTATTTTTCTAAGAGATTATCTGCTCCCTGGACTCTCTCTGCTGGCAGTCAGCCTGCTGCCAGCTCCAAAATCAGACAGTCACAGGCCAGAGAACTACATACAGTGCAGCTGCCTTCCTGTCCTAATGGTTCTTTCCAAAGAGATACAACCTGTGTGCTTAACTTAGGTTAAGAAGAGTGAGGAAGAATAAGAGAAATACAAGCCAACTCAATAAAGGGTTTCTTTCTTCTATAGGTGTTACTAATTCCCATCCCCCATCTGACTCTATTTTCTTCAAAATAGACCTCATAAAATATACTTTGAACAGAGTGAATAGAAGGCAGAAGAAGAGTGTGGCTGAGGATGTGATGGTCAGATAGCATCACTGACTCAATGGACCTGAATTTGAGCAAACTCCCAGAAACAGTGGAGGACAGGGAAGCCTGGAGAGCTATAGTCCATGAAGTCACAAAAAGTCAGACATGACTTAGCAAGTGAACAACAAAAACAACAGAGTGAAATGCCAGCATTTTTTAAATGGTTACCGTAGCTATTAAATATGGCCACACATGAGGGACTCCTGAGCTGGGCTATCCTTTCCAAAGGAGGTTATAAAATACTACCTTACAGGCTTAATATGTCTTGGCTCTCCTGGATATTTTGGTTAATTACCAGAAATTAGCTTGAGGGAAAGATTAATCTTTTTAAGTAGTCAACACACAACTAGTAATTTCCAGTTAGTCAACTCTCAAGACAGCTTCCACTATTTCTTATCATTATCATTATCAAGAAAAATGGGAGGCTTACACAGCGAAAGTCTCTATTAGCCAATTTAGTTCATTAAGTATCTGACTTTTGGTTATGAAATGAAGGATGCTTGAATTAAAAAAAAAAAACTTTTACATTTAGTAGGAAATCATTAAGTCTTTGTGAAGAATTTCTGTTTTGTTTTCCTCCCTAGGTCACCCAAAGCATTATAACTAGTAACCAAAGAGAGACATTCACATTTAAAAATGAAAGGAAGGAAGGAGCAAAACGAGAAAGGAAGGAAGGGAGAAAAAAATTGCTCTGATTGGAATTCATCTACTGACACCAGAACTTAGGAGTTGGCTTGAGAAACAGGAAAGCTTCTAGCAGTATTTATACTTTGGTGGAATTCTAGAAGACACCTGGGCTAGGTGTACGGGTATCTACCCCAAATCTACACTTCTGCTCCTGCAGATCTTCCTTCTTGCCTTTGCTGTTTTGCTAGCAATTAAACAAGGCTTGCTTTTTCTCAGTGACAGAAAATAAATTCACATGAATTCAACAAACACCATTTTCCAACAAATTTCAGGTTATATTTTTTTAAGAAGTAAATTAACTCAATCCATTTGAGTAATTTGCAAAGGGAAATTTGAGAGCTATAACAACAGAAAATAATAAAATTCCTGCCCTTAATGACAAATTGGATACAATGGGGTTTGAACTAAACTGTAAAAAAAATTGGTGATTTGAACCTTAGTAGCACAGCAATGCTGGCATATCTTGCCCAGTGCAGTTTTACCCCCATATTCATCTCATTTCACCCACTATCCTTCTGCTATTACCACCAATATTTAATGCATTCAACCATGCAGAAATGCTTGACTTTAGTCTCCATTCTCAGGAAGACCTCAGTTATCACTTTTTCTTTTGGAATGTTACTAGAACATCTTTCCTAAATTCCAATAATATAGTTTGTTGTTCAAGACCTGTAGGCAATGCCTTGTCACACTCAAGGGCTTCCCTGGTGGCTCAGATGGTAAAAAATCTGCCTGTATTCTGAGAGAGCTGGTTCAATCCCTGGGTGGGGAAGATCCCCTGGAGAAGGGAAAGGCCACTCACTCCAGTATTCTTGCCTGGAAAATTCCATGGACAGATGAGCCTGGTGGGCTACAGTCCATGGGGTTGCAAAGGCTCGAACTGACTAACACTATCACGCTCAAAGTTAAACCACTGGATCTGGCAAACATGAGTCCATAATTTAATTCTAACTGGTCTACCCAAATTCATCTTCCCAAATAATACTTTCTCCAAACCAATCTCCCCTCTTGTCCCCAAACACATCATGGCATTTTTCAACCTCTACTCATGCTGCATCCTCACTCTTTCTGGGTACCTGTACCTAAGAGCAAATTTATTATGAGTTCAATCTGTGCCCAACATGACACGTGCATATATTTTAAGGAATCTGTTTCTGGATATCTTAATTTCATAATCATGCCATCTTTTCAGAGGTCAGCAAAGTAATCTATCATTTCTTCATATCTCTTAATAATATTTATTTCTCATTTAGCAAATGTTCTAGAAATATTTGTAAAAATTAAACTGTCTATACTCAGTTCAGTTCAGTTCAGTCACTCAGTTGTGTCCAACTCTGTGCAGTCTCATGAACTGCAGCACACCAGGCCTCCCTGTCCATCACCAACTCCCAGAGATTACACAAACTCATATCCATTGAGTTGGTGATGCCATCCAGCCATCTCATCCTCTGTCGTCCCCTTCTCCTGCCCTCAATCTTTCCCAGCATCAGGATCTTTTCAGATGAGTCAGCTCTTCACATCAGGTGGCCAAAGTATTGGAATTTCAGCTTCAACATCAGTCCCACCAATGAACACCCAGGACTGATCAGATTCAGGATGGACTGGCTGGATCTCCTTGCAGTCCAAGGGACTCTCAAGAGTCTTCTCCAACACCACAGTTCAAAAGTGTCAATTCTTCAGTGCTCAGCTTTATTTATAGTCCAACTCTCACATCCATACATGACTACTGGAAAAACCATAGCCTTGACTAGACGGACCTTTGTTGGCAAAGTAATGTCTCTGTTTTTTAATATGCTATCTAGGTTGGTCACAACTTTCCTTCCAGGGAGTAAGTGTCTTTTAATTTCATAGCTGCAATCACTATCTGCAGTGATTTTGGAACCCAGAAAAATAAAGTCTCTCACTCTTTCTGCTGTTTGCCCATCTCTTTGCCATGAAGTGATGGGACTGGATGCCATGATCTTAGTTTTCTGAATGTTGAGCTTTAAGCCAACTTTTTCACTCTCCTCTTTCACTTTCATCAAGAGGCTCTTTAGTTCTTCTTCACTTTCTGCCATAAGCGTGGTGTCATCTGCATATCTGAGGTTATTGGTATTTCTCCTGGAAATCTTGATTCCAGCTTGTGCTTCCTCCAGCCCAGCATTTTTCATGATGTACTCTGCATATAAGTTAAATAAGCAAGGTGACAATATACAGACTTGACGTACTCCTTTTCCTATATGGAACCAGTCTGTTGTTCCATGTCCAATTCTAACTGTTATTTCCTGACCTGCATACAGGTTTCTCAAGAGGCAGGTCAGGTGGTCTGGTATTCCTATCTCTTTAAGGATTTTCCACAGTTTATTGTGATCCACACAGTCAAAGGCTTTGGCATAGTCAATAAAGCGGTAGAAGAAAACAAACATGATGACATAAAAGATGGTGAGGGATATCTTTTAGAATTTTTTCATTTGAGGATGAATGTGAGTTTATGTTGTCAGGTGAGTCTATCTCTATGGGGTGAGGTCAGGTGGACCAAGCCTGATTTTACATAAGCAATTACATGCCATCTTAGGTGGAATGATCTTAGCTTAGAATGTGGGATGATGTGGGTGAGGCCAGTGATTTGAAGAGCAAAATAAGATCTGTGAAGTGTAATTGGATTTTGGAGATAATTTGTTTGTGCTGTAGAGGACAATTACATAAAAAATAGGTTGGGCATTTTAATGGTCCTGATTACCTCACTCTGTGAGAGTGGTGTGCTGATTGTAAGACCTGTTGAATGCACCTACATCAGAAAATGACTGAATTTTCAAGTCGGAAGGGACTTTGGTGGGTCATGTTACTAAAGTTCTTTATTTCGTATATGGAAGTAGCCTCCCCTATTAACCTTTCATAATCTCCATCTTACTGTAGGGCTACTAGGAACTGAAATGACCTCTGGGGAAAAAAAAAATCTACACACACACACACACACAAAGTAATGTAAGAAGTCAGCTGACTGACTCATATCAAAAGAAACATTGTGTTAAATTACCATAATAGCCTACAAATTTTAGCAACTGCAAATGAAATATTAGTGTTCAGATTAAGGAAAATTGGAACACTTTTCATTTCCATAATAATTCTGACAATTAAAGAGAGAATTATTTTAGCTATAAAAAGATTTTCCTTTTCATCTTAAAAAAGTGATATCACTAACATTCATTATCACAAAGACTGGAACTTCTTAAGATTTTCTATAAATGTTAAACAGATTATAAATACAGTCATCTTAATTTTTTGTTGTTGTTCATATGATCTTTGCAGCTTTTGCTTTCATCACATATGATCTTTTATGGTTAGTGTGGGTACTAACACAAGCACTTTATTAAAAGGAAATACTGACTTAAAATATATCATTCATTATGCATTTTGGTCAAAAACGTTTGAAAATCACTGACAAGAAAGCTTGTTTACAAACAGAGACAGATTCTAATCCTGATTCAAAATTCTGGGAGGCCTGGGGATCTGCAGTTTTAATAGGGTGATTCTAATACAGATGGGTTGAGAACTAAATTTTAAGAAGTGCTGATCAAATTTATAGTAGTTACCAATAAAGCTGGAATTATTGAGCCACAATTACCTGGGACATTTTAGAAAAATAACTCTGCCTAAACTTGATTTACATAAACACACAGCAGGTGTTTGTGTTTATTTTCTTATTGCTTTGCTGCCAGAATTCAGAGAGTAATTGGAGCCCTGGTTTCAGTCTACTTAGAGATGTTGTTTTGTTTTGTTCTGTTTTTCCTGGAGATTAAGAAACCTGAATATAAACTCTGTTAGCCCTTTCCTAAGGTTTCTTTAACTATATATACATTTGGTTTATACAATCAAGTTAAGAAACTTGGGGTAAGAAACAAACTCTCTTTAAGAACTAACATCGTTTAGCTTTCAACCCAACAGTTTGTAACTTCTAAATCACCTCTGGCAGAGAATTCTTTTTCATATTTCTAATGATGTGAACCTGATTACTTTAAAAGGTAATAATTCCATATTTGGATAACCTGAATTATCCTATTGAGGTGTATGTAATATTCCTTCCTAGAACTTTAGCTACAAAATTACAGTATCATTGATCTTAGAGCTATGTGTCATTTGTATCTGAACTTACACTACACTTTACATATGAGGAGCCTGAAGCTTAGGCAGATGAAGAAACTTTCATCAAACCATGAACAGATTTTGAAAACCTGGGCTCTTAAATACTTTATACTATAATAACACCATTTTACATATTGCGCTACAGCTGCAGAAAATATAGGAAATCCCTCTTTCATCTGACAAATCTAGTTAGTAGTCAGCAATATCATCTGTAAACCAGTATTGATTGCCTGGATTACATAGATGGAGTATGGAAAACAATGTTTTCCTTTTGTCTTCCAGAAAGCAATAGGAGGGAAAAAAGAAGTCTGATATTTAAAAGGTATCATTCAACTCATATGAAATATTATTTGTGCCAGAAAGAAAGTAACTACCACTTTGTCACACTTCTATGCTGTAGTAATTTACAATAAAATACTGGGAGCATAATAGGTCTATTTCAAAATTGTTATTAATAAAACACTATTTATACAGCACTTACTTCATGCCAGGGATGGCATGCAGGAAGCAGGCGAGACACAGTGGTATGCACAGTTCACGGTGTTCAGACTCTGTGGTCTGATCACTGGGGTGAACATATCTGCTGGGTGAATGAGGCAAAATGAGTAATTAACTCTATGCCTCAGTTTCCTCATGTGTAAAATGAGGACAATAGAATTGTCATTATTTCTGGATTAATTAACACAATTCAGAGAAAAAAGTCTAGTGCACAGGAAGTGATTGATATCAGAATGGTTCTCTATTTAATTCGTGCAAAAATGATCTGCAGAAGGAGATCTTCAGTAAATTCATGAAAGTGTCTGCAACAGTCAACTTCTAAGTAAAGATGAGATCTGAACATGAGTCCATTTTGACATTGACATTCACAATTTTAATCACTATTGTTGCTGAAAACCAGAGAATAAAGCTTCAAACATTGTTCTACACATTTTGATGAGAGATAAGATACCTTAAAGTCATGTATTTCAATCTGAGTTTTCAGTTGCAGGCACTCTCTTTTTATTTCTTCTCCTCTCTTAGTTTAATTTCCTTTCTTTCTTTCCAAGCAGACTTGGATCTATGAGACTCAAAAACCACACGTGTCTAGATGTTTAAAAATGAGGCTTAAGAAGTAGCTTGCAAATGTGCACAAACTCCTCCATCATTTCCTTTTTATTTTTTTTTTTTCACTTTCTTGGTATAAGAACAAAACTCTCTGCTTCATTTGGGTTTGTCAACATGCTTCCTAAATTGTTTTTCTGATGTTGTCCTTCAGTTCCTGAAGGATTCACAAAACAGGAATTAACGCTCCCCTGAGAAACCTCTGAAAAAAATGTGAAACAAAACCAAACTTCTTTCTTATTGAGGAATTTGCCATATAGGTGCAACAGTAGAGCTTCAAGGAAAGAAACACAAACGGCACATCTTAAATGCCCAGGGGTTCTTTATGTGTGGCATGGGAGCAACATTCAAAATATTTAACCACTGGTAAAGCAAGGGCATGAGTCTTACAGAATGGACAGAGGCCGTAAATAACCAGTGAGTCTATGCTCGGCATTCTGGCCTAAAACAGCTCTGTCTGTGAAACTGAAATGACTCTTTGTTCCTGGCACAGTGCTTTTAACAAAACAGGCTCTCAGTAGATATTCTCTGACCGAGATACATACCAAATGTTATAAAGGGAAGGAGAGATGATCATTTCATGCAGGATCCTAAAGCTGTGACATAAATCCATGGAAAGTAATACATGTGAACATTAATGCATGGATCAGGGTTGTCCAGGTAGAAAAGAGAGAAAAACTGTAATAAGGCAACGGAAACCCAGTATACAGGCACATACATGCTTGAGAAACTTGGAGTTGTCTGGTGTCACTATAAACTATTATGAGCCATTTTCAGTTTTACAATATTTAATAAGAATTATTTTAATGTTCAGGTAACATTCATGTTCCCAATGAGGCATGAACACTAATCATTGTTAGGCAGTTCTTTATTAAAGCTGGATTCAAAATAACTGTCAAGTAAAATCAACTATCTTTTCAAAGTCCCTCATTTAAAAAAAACAAAAAATTGTTGTGAAAAAAACACCTGTACAATTATGTGAGCAAAAGTTAAAGTGTGAGCAGCCTGGGTTTATGGGTTATTTTAGAAGGCTGAAGCAGAAAAGAGGCAAAAAAAAATCATGCTCATGTGTTTCCTCCTTCAAAGTCTCTAACCCTGACCTAAAAATGGCTTGCCCTATCATTCTTTCACTCTGCCATAGTTCTTCCTACACCTTCTTGATCACATTGTTTTCTGTTATCAATATTTATGTTCTTTCCACTGAATCCTGAATTTTGGACAGGCCAAGGATTCTAAATGGCTAATCTTTTTTCCCTCCTGAAAGCTAAATGATACCTGGAATACAGTATCCACCCAACAAATACTTGCAAAATAAAGTCAAAGAGGAACAATGGAGATATAGAGAGAATAGAGTTCTTGTGTCTGTTATTTGGCTTTAAGGGCATAATTTTGATAAAATCAAAAAACTATCTCTATTCTACAAATATATATTTGGACCTTCTAAATATGAGACACCAAATTGTGAGTGTAGCAGAGACAGTGACTGTCCTTTACTCACAGGACTGTCAGAGGGTTCAGTTAGCGCAACAGTCAGACGCCCAGCCTAAGGCTTCTCTGTGCTGTGATATGGGCTCTGCCAGAAGTTGTGTAAAATGCAGCTGTGCCAGTTCACTTTACTGGATTCTAGGACAAAAGTCTCAATGGCAGGCTTTCACTGGGGAAAAGACTATAGAATGGAAACTAAAGTTCTGGATTCAGAGAGCATAGACGCTTCATTTCAAAAATTCTTTGATTCTTGTGTTTTGGGAAATGGTATTCAAAGCACTTGGTTCTGAAGACTAATATTTACTAATGTATTTATTTTTAGTGTCATTGTAAAATGGCTCAGTTTGAATAAGTATAATCGATCCGTGCTTATGTTATATAAATATATACTTATATATTTTCTTCTCTCTCACTATATATTTGCATATATATGTATATATATATGAGAAAAAATATATATAAAAGAATACCTCTCGGATGTTAGGAATTTCTATAGGACTTGGTGTTTCTCCTGTTTAAAGTGTTGGTATTGTTCAGTTGCTCAGTCATGTCCAACTCCTTGCAGCCTCATGAACTGCAGCAAACCAGGGTCTTCCCTGTCCTTCTCTATCTCCCAGAATTTGCTCAAATATTCATCTCCATTGAGTCACTGATCCCATTAGTGTACTTTGGTTTGTATGATTATCTATATTTCCTGTCAATCAAAGACTGTGTAGTCTTCTTGCAAAATCATAAACTATAATTTTTAACAGAGAGAAAAGTCAGAAAGACATCACATTGCAGACTGTCCACTGAAGAGAATAATGTGATCTATAAGAATTGCCTGATTATAAATGTGCAGGAAATTATATTTGGCCCAATTTTAGAAGATATCTCTTGCTAACTATTAGGCTCTTTTCTGATGCATTTTAAAAGTACAATTCAAATTACAATTCAAACAAAAACCAAAAAAGCAACAGGATAAAAATGAATTGTTATTTTGACTTAGATTTTTTTCATTTTATAATGTCAGTCATAGCTTTCCCATCTTGAATTCAACATTCTGCTTTAACCACAATCTTTATATGAATTTCAAATAGTTTTTAAATTATCATAATTTGTATGATAAACTTTTTACTTGTAATATCTGACTTATTAATACTGATATTTTATTAATTTTATATTGCTTTTTTATTAATTTTAACATATCCAGCACATAGAAAAAATTAAATTCAAAACTAGATGGAATTTTAAAAATCTTTAGCCCAATTCCATAATTTCACAAAATGGAAATTAAGGGATAAAGAAGCTAACAGATTGTCTGGTTTATTTCCCAAGAAGTGTTTAAATGAAAGTTCTTGGTCCTCATTCTTTTAAGAATAATATAATTTTGTCCTTTAAAGCAATTTTGATAACTTCAACTTTCATTTCAGCTTAATGGTAATCTGATGCATAGTCTTGGAGGACCTTTTACTCTCTATTTGTAACACGACCAAATCTCAACACAGGTGCCTTTTCTTCTTTTTTAGCTACAAATACTACAAAAACTTTATGTAAAAGTTGATGAAGATTTTATAAGTGATTTCCTGTATCTACTCTTAAAAGTTGGAGGCAAATATGTATATGTATTAATATATAACTCCCTTAATTCTTCTCCCACTCTTCTAAATAATAATAATAAATAAAAGACTAAACCAAACCAAACAAATAAATATATTTCTCTTCCTTTATACTCAGACCGAAAGTTTCACAATTTCCAGTGTCCTTTGAGTTATATACTCTGCTAACATTAAACACTTTATGGATATTAAATATTGTTGCAAAAACAATGACAGTTGTCCCCAGTGTGTAATTCGAGAACTCGAAAGAGTGTATTTTTGTCTTGAACATCATTATGTAAAGGGGAGAAGGTAACATGCATTTAATCCAGTAGAGACATTTAAGTATGTATGACGCAAAGTTCAAATGACTGAGTTAAAACTTGTGAAATTCTGACGGTATAGTTCTTGCCCTGCAATAATGTATGCTGATTGGAGAACACTACTTTACAATTACTTAGAGAGTATCTTCCAAGCTCTGACATCTAGCCAGCAGCAGTCAGGGATCTGCAATGAAAATCCTTTGATTTAAACAGCTCTTTCTTTGGAAAGTCTGATGAGTTATAATGTTGATGGTCAGGAACAGCATACATGTTTAACAGGGCCAGGTTATCCACCTAAATCATCTGTGTGAACTGAAAATGAATTACTGTGAAAGATTCCAAGAGAAAAATGTTCTTTCACTGCACAGAAATACTTTTGGATGAAAATGGTCATCCTGTCTGGATAGTGCATGAAAATTATCCATAATAATCTGGCTGTAGCTGCTTCTAAATTTAGGGAAACATTACTTTTTTTTTCCTCCTTTAAATTTTTTTCTTCTTGAAGTTTCACAAAAAGATTATTTTCTTTTTGATGGAAGGATGCAGATGCAAGAATACAAAAGGGCAAAATATTTAACAAAACTATTTCCAGCTGGCAAGATTTTTACTTTCTTTCCTTTAATTTCTTTCAGTGCTGATGTAGAACTAGGAATAAACCTAATTTGTATGGAAAGATTCCATGATGTAACATCTTTCATGAGGGATAAATGCTTAGAATTTTGAATCTTCTGCTTTGCATGATTGGTGAAGGGGGACTTGATATCTTATCATGTGATCTATAGAGGGAATAATTTCAGGAAAAAGCAGAAATTTGATAAAATATTATAGTCAAATATATTTAAAACAAACTTATTTTGATAACAGTAATTCAGTGCACACTAAAATGCTGAAAATTTTGATGTTTTCCAAAATAATTAGCCAATAATTTCAAAGATGTTATCCTATAAATTAGAATTATTTAAATATGGACTGTTTAACAATTTATGTATCTTAATGCATTGGCTGATCCAAATTGCTTCATTTCCCAGTTGTAAGTCAGGATCATCAAACATAAATTTACATTGCAGAAAATACCTATCATATTTTATTATTCTACATAGATTCACATATAATTAAAATTTATAAATGACTGCACCTTAAAGACCAGCTACCATATATACCACACAGGTATTGCAAATCACATTACAATACAAACTTATAGAAACTAAGAGTTATTGAATTTAAAATAATTGGATGTAAGCTAATAAACATATGTGTATGTGCTAAGTCACTTCAGTTGTCACTAACTCTTTACCACTTGATGGACTGTAGCCCACCAGGCTTCTTAGTTCTTTGGATTCTCCAGGCAAGAATACTGGAGTGGGTTGCCATGCCCTCCTCCAGGGGATTTTCCTGACCCAGGGATTTGAACCTTCAACTCTTATGTCTCCTGATTAGCATGTGGGTTCTTTACTACTAGCACCACCTGGTAAGCTCAGGAAACACATATTATTTCTTATGGCTTCCAAGGAATGCCTGGAGTCCTTTGTGTGAAAACGTATAATTATGAATTAAAAAATAAGCACTCAAGCAAAACTTACAGCAATAACTCTAAATATCTCTCATGTTCCTTGAAAAGGAATTTTAGGCAAAGGATGGAAAGTATCCCTTTACTCTCCACAATTGGGAATAGCATTACAAAACAAATAAAAACTAAGCAGTTCATCCAAAAATGTGGGAAAGTGGGACGACTTTCTAGTTTGTGCATGAATTGCCTGAGTGAGGGAAAATGCGTATAGAACAATTTCACTTTAGTCTCCTATATGCTTGGTCTCTCAGTACTGCCCCTGTGCTGCCCAAAGCTCTGGAATTCCACGTGTTCTGCTGCTATTTCTGCCTACCCAGGGAGTTAGGAAAAGAAGTATATTTGAGATTCTCATATGCAAAGATATAAAAAGTGAAATGCAGTAAGTTCTCAAATAAATACAACTATTGTCACCAGAGGAGCTTAATACAGCCTATCATTTCCCCTATGGCAAACTAAAGCTGTGAATGAGATGTTCTCCAAAGAAAGTGACCTCCGAGGCACAGTGTAGACTCTGTTTTATAACATTATTGGGATAAGATAATGTGCAGTTAATTTAACGTTAGTTCAAAATAGAGTATTTCTTATAAAGCCAAAATGCATGCATTTATTGGAGATACATCAAGGGAGTAAGATAAAACATAAGTGTTTGAAATTGAAAGATAACATGTTTGCATCCAACATGCTATAGAATTTATCTTGGAACGATTTATCCATGTAAATATATGGCCCCCCTCTGATACTATCATGATCCATAAGACTGAGGGTGATCTTCCGGATGAAGCCTGGTTCAAAAAGCTGAGAAACATTGTAACTCACGTCAAAATTCCCCTAGATATGAAAAAAATTATTTTGGAGATGAGAAAAAGGAGTGGCTTGTTTGGTTGTGCTGGGGTTTTTTTCTCCTTTCTGATATTCTATTCAGATTTGCCAGGTAGCATAAATTCTAAAAAGCACTGCATATTTATACATCACTTTACTGTCTGTGAAGTGTGAAAAATGCAGAAATACCCAAGTACTCAATTTAAAATGAACTACGAAAAAGAGAGAATACCAATATAAGTAACAGATTAAATTCTATGAATTCAATACAGCACCTAGCAC
This sequence comes from Antilocapra americana, assembly GCA_007570785.1. NCBI lineage: Eukaryota > Metazoa > Chordata > Mammalia > Artiodactyla > Antilocapridae > Antilocapra > Antilocapra americana. The sequence continues at coordinate 20,928,551 of ML662436.1, forward strand.
AGGATTGGGCACAGAGAAGGTATTCTATTTTATTCTTGTTAGATGAAAATAATTGCCACTATTTTTGGAAAGGCACATATTGTTATACTGTAACAATGCAAATGTATTATTTGGCTTTAAACAACCACCAAGAATTGGGAAATTGTCATTATTTAGAGATCCTCAATATTGAGGAAGCACATATACAAAAATTGAGAAAATAATATTATCCAGAAAAAAGCAACTTACCAAAGTTAGAAAGGAATATGAAATCTCCCATGACTTTTAAACCTCAAAATATATGCTTAGTCAACATATGGCATGCTATTTTATACTTGGAAACTTTATTTTTGATTGACTACATTTAGGCCAAAAGCCAAAGGAATCAGTGAGTCAGTCCTTATCAGATCTTCCTGATTATAGCTACCATTAGCCAAGGTTTGTTTTTCATATGACAGTTTCAACAGTAGAGCAAAGCATATCTCTTTTGCATTTCTTACCCGGTCAATAGCTGTAATACTTCCTATAATAGGAAATACATGAAATGTTAGTGGTAAGAGTACCCTGGCTGATTAGAACACAGATGATAATATAGCTTGGTCTTCAGGCTTATTACTTTCATGGTGGAAGCCCAGCTGAGCTGTTAGCACTTCAGCAGAAATAATGAAGAAGTCAGTTACAAAGATAGATACTAATATTAAGCCAAGATTCTTACAGCAGTCTGACAGCTCTTGAATGAATTTACATAGAATGACTACACTTAACTGACCACTTTTCTACCTAAACTGGAAACACACATCTGTAAGTACACAAACACACGTGCGCGCGTGCGCGCACACACACACACACACACATATTAGAGCTTTTTAACATCTGGGGAGTTAATATTTTAAGAACATAATGACTTAGGCTATCCAACCTGAACAAGAGTAGCTTATATCTTTGGTGTTGTATAACTCTGTTATTACAATGTCAGAAAATGTCCCCAACATTTTTACATACATCCTGAATTTCAATCAATTTCAGACACATCTGCTTATTAAATGCTTTTAAAGCTGAAAATATCCCTGTTTTAGGATCTTAATAATCTTTCATATATAAGAACGAATTTACCTCAAATAGTCTGTTTCCTCCAAGACCAACTCCACTTGTTCATGCTGCTGTTGCTACTAAGTCGCCTCAGTTGTGTTCGACTCTGTGCTACCCCACAGATGGCAGTCCACCAGGCTCCGCCATCCCTGGGATTCTCCAGGCAAGAACACTGGAGTGGGTTGCCATTTCCTCCTCCAATGCATGAAAGTGAAAGTGAAGTCGCTCAGTCGTGTCCAACTCTTTGTGTCCCCTTGGACTGCAGCCTGCTAGGCTCCTCCGTCCATAGGATTTTCCAGGCAAGAGTAATGGAGTGAGTTGCCATTGCCTTTTCCATGTGCATTTGTTCAATGGTATTTTGTTGTTCCTAATATAAAGCTCAAACCAGTCAATCCTAAAGGAAATCTGTCATGAATATTCATTGGAGGGACTGATGCTGAAGCTGAAGCTCCAATACTTTGGCAACCTGATGTGAAGAACTGACTCATTGCAAAAGACCCTGATGCAAGAAAGACTGGAGACAGGAGAAGGGTATGACAGAGGATAAGATGATTGGATGGCATCACCAACTCGATGGACATAAGTCTGAGTAAACTCTGGGAGTTGGTGATGGACAGGTATGCCTGGCATGCTGCAATCCATGGGGTCGCAAAAAGTCGTACATGGCTGAGTGACTGAACTGAGCTAAACCGATCATTTACTAAATTACTATGCACTCATTTTTTTCCTGACAAAAGTCTGTATGGTCCAAGCTATGGTTTTTTCAGTAGTCATGTATGGATGTGAGAGCTGGACCGTAAAGAAGGCTGAGCACCAAAGAATTGATAGTTTTGAACTATGGTGTTGGAGAAAACTCTTGAGAATCCCTTGGACTACAAGGAGAACCAACCAGTCAATCTTAAAACAAATCGATCCTGAATATTCATTGGAAGAGCCGATGCTGAACCTGAAACTCCAATACTTTGGCCACCTGATGGGAAGAACTGACTCATTAGAAAAGACTCTGATGCTGGGAAAGGTTGAAGATGCGAGGAGAAGGGGATGACAGAGGATGAGATGGTTGGATGGCATCACTGACTCAATGGATATCAGTTTGAGTAAACTCTGGGAATTGTGATGGACAGGGAAGCCTGGTGTGCATGACTGAGCAACTGAACTGAATATAAAGCTCAGAAGAGGAGTGGCTCAGATGGCAAAGAATCTGTCTGCAATGTGGGAGACCCAGGTTTGATCCGTGGGTCAGGAAGATCCCCTGGAGAAGGGAATGGCAACTCTCTCCAATATTCTTGCCTGGAAAATCCCATGGATAGAGGAGCTTAGCAGGCTATAATCCATGAGATGATAGAGTCAGACACGTTAGGGCAACTGACACTTTCATTTTCAATATAAAGTTCAGAAGAGGTGCACTGCATAAATGTGAAGTATTGATTAAGAAAACAGAAACGTTGATTGCCAATATTACTCTGTGAGTAGAGAGGTAAGTGAGGGAGAATAGTTAGGTCACAGGAAATGCTCTGAAGTTATTAAAATGAAATGTAAAATAACAACACTCTATGAGCATGTTCTGTTTGAACAAGGCAGCAGCAGACAGCTTCTTCATATCCGCAAGAGAGATGAGTTGGTTTGGTTCTCTTTGTGGCAGGAGGATGGCAGTAAAAGCAATGAGAAGGTACTGGGTCAAGAGACCAACAGATAAGTCTTATGCCAGCATGGTTCATGCCAGTTGACAACACTCATGTGCGATGAGCAGTCACCAAGATGACATTTTCAAATAACAAGAACAATAAGTGGAGGAGGTGGAGGGAGCTGTGGTTTTGGTAGACTTAGATACGTTTCAATCATAATAAGAACATAAGAAAACTACAACAAGTTGTCAAGGCTTTATAATGTATTTTACAAGCCACTTAAAATCATTTTTTGAAGGATAAAATATGAATACAAATGCATTAATTTAAAAGAGTTATTAAGAATATAGCAAATATTCTATAAATGTTCCCAAGAAATGATAAGTGACTGTATTCATATGGCAAGCAGACTTTTGAGAGAAAATAGTCCACCTCCAACATCTATAAACCTATATATTTTCATTTCAATGTAAAATAACAACTATGGCTTCTTCTTTTCTTAATTCATATGTTTTAGTCATCTACACTATTTAATAGAATCAACCCTAATTAAATTTTTTCATATTCAAAATGAGATCTAACTCAGTTTACTCAGATTAAAACATTTAAAAATAAATGTTCTTTCCTTTTCAAATCAGTAGAGATATTTTTGGTCTCATATATGGTCCTACTTGTTATTTTCTCATTTTACATTGTGTAAAAATCATGTAACTATAACTGAAATTCACATGAAAAATGAAGGAGGCCCCCTTAGCATCCAAAACTGATTTTCAACAATAACAACCAGAAAATTCTGGGACATAAAATAAAATGCACAGAAAGATAAATAATACTTTAAGTAACTCTTATTCCAGAATGAAGCGTTCTCACCCAATTTTCAGTCTCATGTTTATATTTTGTCTGTTCATCTCTATTCGCAAAGTTTTTGTAGCCCAACTTTTTCTACACTTGATTCATCTTCTTTTATCCTTCAATAAACAATCATACGTGCAAGGATTGTTCTTCTAACATTTGGCATGAAACTTAAATTTTCTTCACCCTATTTTTACTGTGACCACCCGTGTAAGAATTTTCTAGAAGATTATGCGCCAAAGTGGCTGTGTCTAAGGAGATCCGCCTACAGTTAGCAGTAGGAAGTAGTGCTACAGGGAGCATTCTGCTCATTAATAAGCTGCCTGGCTTTCTTGTGTCTGCATAGTTCCCTGTTTCATCTCTTAGCTGCAGCCAATTTTTATTTTCCAATTCATTCCTAAGAGCATTTCTTTAAGTCTACCAAGATTTAAATTCATTTTTTACTGTGAAGTGCTGTATTATATCTATATGCTATGCTCTCTCTGGGGCTTCCCAGCAGACTCAGTGGTAAGGAATCTGCTGCCAAGCAGGAGAGGAGGGTTCAGTCCCAGGTTTGGGAAGATCACCAGAGAAGGAAATGGCAACCCACTCCACTATTCTTGCCTGGGAAATTCCATGAACAGAAGAGCCTGGTGGGCTACAATCCATGGGGTTGCAAAGAATCAGACACAACCTAGTAACTAAACAACAACAGTGCTGATGCCTTCTCTGCTTGGATGCAGCATCTCCACATGCAGTGGGGTACTGACCCTTTTGTAAGACAGAAGAAAACGTTTCTTTTCTTCCTCCTTTACCCCTTCCTTTCTGTTTGAAACCATCAGTAGGATATAATGCCTACATGAGCTATTGGGATCTTGATGTATGTCACTATGTTATTATCTTACAGGTGAGAAAATAGAACAGAGAGTGGTTAGACTGAATATCAAAATTTAATAGATGACAGACAATTCAGTGTAAGTACTTTGCTCTGCCAGTCAATCACTCATTAAGTCTCTGTTCCCTGTCAATTAGGACTGTGCTAAATAAAATGGAAGCTCTCAATTCTTGATTCAAAGTAAAAGGGAGAAATAAATAAATAACAACTCACTAAAATAGATTCAAAGTAAAAGGGAGAAATATTAACAACTCACTAAAATAGAAGAAGACATACTTTCTTGCACTGTACCACTTACTAAAGTGCCAGGAGCTGTCAGGATGCCCCCTCAGAGACAAAGTCACAAGACTGAGAAGGAAACTGCAAAGTGGATTTTCCTTCAGGGCATCCCAAGGCAAGGCCCCTCCTGGTATTTTTCTTGGGAAGTTCTGTTTATGCTCTGAACATTAGCTCATCTCAGTAGGTCAGTCCCAGTTAGAAATAACTCATCCTGAGATAATTCCTTCACACCTTATTTCCCCCAGGGGGTTGGGGAAGGCAGATTCCCTTCCCTGGGGACAAAAGAGGAATAAGGGACATTTAAATAGATTATTACACCTCCTACTCTTTACTGGGGAGTTTCTTTCTACTTAGATTGATGTACTTATTCAAAGTATGCTGGAGAAATCAAATGGTAAACATACTAACGTTAAATCTAATTATGCAAAAATTCAACTTTTGCAAGGAAAATGAGCTTAAGGTTAAATTTATTGATGATAGGCAGAAAACAAGATTGTATAGAATAACATGTGATGTAATGGGTGTGTTTCTTGGGTATAAAACCTGTAAACCAACAACAATAAAGAGAGAGACTGCTCCATCACCATATGACTCAGCTCACTTCTTTGCTGATGCCACTCATCCCTCAAGACCCCTGGACCCGCCGAGGCTGGACCCCCCGCACTAAAGTACATGAAGACATACATTTTTTTGTACTGTAATCTATCTCTGAAAAAAAAGGATCTTTCATTTGCAGTTTAAGTGTCTAAAAGTTTCATTGTCAGCAAAATCCTTATGTGCCAGGGTACTAGGCATGGCAAGTAACCCATACACATTTGAAAACAGATTTAATGCCTTAAGACTTCTGGAAGAATATGTAATATATGCATTTTCATATAAATATAATTTTCAGGCAACTACAAAAAACATTCTTTTGTATAAACTATAGCCAGGCCAAAGTATACTCCATAACACTTAATAAATATCATTTATGTTTTTCTTCCCCCCCTGCCAAATTCTCAGCAAGGAGCAATTTGATGTCTAATACTATTTTTTCCTAAAAATATATAACTTGTCTAATAAGACCAATAATTTATATCTTTGACATTTGGACTTTATGAGAGTCCTGAAAATAGTTAATCATTTTAATTAGTAATGATGCTTTTATACAACGAATTTCCTTAGAGTAAACTACTCTGCAATCTCACAGTTATTTATAATAAATCCTTGGCTTAAAAATCCTTTATATTGCTAAAATGCTGCTTTTAGTGCCTCTCAATTTATGAGCAAAATTTAAAAACATTGTCATTCTCATTATTGAATCTCATAAATAAACTACAATAGAAGGTAAAAGCTAAACATATATCGTAGCATCACTGCAAGGTCTAATAAATGACATTTTTGGAAAGTGATAGTGTTGCTTATACAAAGTCAAAGATGATTCATTACTTTCTAAAATTTTCTCAGCCACCTAATTTTGCTAATCTAGTGCTTTGAGTCTCACACTATTGAAACAATAAGCAACACAATCCCATTATAAAGTGCAGCAGACATTTAAACAATTGATATATCCTTTAACTACTGTTAGATTTATTTATTGGTTACATTAAAATAAAATAGTTAACAAATATACACATTTGGAAAAGTATATTATTATATACTTAGTAAAATACTTTTATGTTTATCTGTTCAATGTACTTTTTCTTTCCTTAAAAGATTATTCTTAAAATTGATAAGGAGATTATCTGAATTTTGGCTTTTGTCAGTCACTATTTTAATTATACCAATGCTTTATTATATGAAATTATTGGTCTACTTTTATTGATTAAATTAGATAAATATTAAAATTCTCTCAGATTATAGGAGTAAATATAAGGAAAAATATAGGAGTAGGAGAATAATAAAGTGTTAATATGTGATTATATGAAATCATGTATGTGGAACTTTGGAAAATTGCAAAGCACTAAGGAATTTAAAGAACCTATCATTACAATTATAAATATTTATACTTTTGACTTAAAGTGCTTGGACAAAAATACATAAACATTTTTCTCCTCATAACTTACACAAAACTCCTTAAAACTAAAACATGCTTGTCAAAAAGAGAATCTTATTACATAAAATATATTTCATTTTCTAAAGTTAGTTTTAAATCCAAAAGCAATGAATTGCAAATTTTCTTATTCACAGATGTATTTCTTCTATGATATATAATAGCCTGATACCACTATTAAGGCAACCTGATTGGTCATAAACAGATTCTGTATTCTTTGATATTTTTTTGATATATTGCTTTATTTACATAACACTCATATATTCCTGACATATATTCTGGAAATATAAGAAGAGACTATAGACCCAGTTAACCATATGAGACACTTAAGAAGGGAACCTCTTGAGCAGGCCTGGCAGGATATTATGAATTTCTTTCCTCCCTCACTTACTTTCCCTCATTCCCAGTCTACCATCTTGTCTTGTCATACAACAAACTAACTAAAAGATAAACATTTTAAAAAACCATAACCTCCTACTTCACTTAATCTTTCCTTGAACATGTACTTTGCTCTGCCTAGTTTTGTCTTCCCTGTCTTTACTTTCTCATAGAACAACCATCTACTCATCACTGTCTACTCACATATTCTCAGTCTCTGAATCATAACCACACTTAATTCTTAAGTTCAAGCATGACAAAACATCACCAAATGATTTGATTCCTCATTCCTATTGAAGTGTAAACTATTTGGATATTTTCCCATAACCTAATGTGATCCAGTAGAGTTTTCAGTAAAGCAAATCAATGGTTAAGCTGAAAGTTACCTTTCCATTGATTTTCATGATAAGATTAGAAATTTAGCTCCCTGAAAGAAAAGGTGTTATGGATATATACTAAAAGATACTTACTTTGCAAAACCTATTTAATTCACATATTTAAAGACATATAATATACAATGTCTTATTGAAAAGTGGTTCAGAAATAAGAAAAATGTCATTGAAAATATGGTGCTTATCAGGAAAAAAAAAATTAAATAGGTGATTCAAAACACCTTTGGAAAACCACCAGTCTTCCCAATCTCATTTTTTAATTCTGAATTATAAATTCAGAAATCAGTAAACCTTTAGCATTATGGCCAAGTTTTCCATTAGCCTCACAAAAGTGACACAACTTCTAAATTAAATCTGCATTTCTTTGTTTTAAAAATATTTTCCTGCATTTTCTTCATTACTTAAACACATTGGCTTAACATGGTATTATACTTAAGAAAGATCACAAAGAATTAAAATCCTGAGCAATATGCACTATGGTGTCTAAGGACATTTCCCCCCCTGTCAATTAGCTAATATCCTATTACAAGCAGCTAATGGGCCTCTGTTTACAATTCTCTTTATAATAGGATATTCTATTTATTTAATTGATGCCTGTTGTCCTGATTAGAGTGGACAGGCAAGCTTAAATAATGATGGTTGAGTCTGGTTAAGGCTTATGATTGAATCTACCATAGCTTGCTCCGCTGTAGTTGCTGTAAACTCTAGGGCCGTTGCAGCGTGGTGTCCCCAGCCACAAATGGTGAATGGTTCCTATTAGGCAGCTCCTGGCTTTAAGGTGGTGTGTATCTTTGACTGGTTTCACTTCTGGAAAAAAACTGTTAGTTGAATACAAAGAACGTTTGTAATGTCAAGCTTTGCAAAAGGATGCCAACTTTCGTGCCTCTCCAAGAGCACAGCAGGCTACATTACCTAGCGTTTTTCTGTTTCTTATGAATAAAATTGTTTGCTCTCCTATTTCATCCTGTTGATTCCAGATAAACAGTGCATCTAAGGACATAAAAGAAAGTGTCAACTTCAACTCACCCAGATCTCTACTTTTAAGCAAGATACTTCAATAAATTTGGTAACCTCCAACTGGGATTCAAAAAATCTGGATGACAGCTCTCTCACTAACTTAATGACCTTGAAAAACTACTTTTTTTTTCATTAACTAGATTTCAAAATGAGGAATCTTCAGATAAAATAATTTCTTCCAGAGAAAATAATTTATGACTCTATATGAATGCTTTATATTCCACACCTTAATAAGTTGAAGACCATCAAACATTAAATTACTTCTGCAAGTTATTACAACTCTGTTATAGTAAGTTTCACTATAATAGATAAACAGCATTCAAAACTAGGACAGACATGTCTCCAGAAGCAAAAGAAGTGATAGTTTCAAAATGAAAATTTGTAACTTTGTCTTCAAAAGGGTAGCTTTAACAAGATAAAAGAGCATCACTAGAACACTGTAGCACTAGCTAAAAATTAGGTGATTTATGTTAAAAATTCTTAATCCAATGAAATCTTTGAGAATTATGTTACCAGATTCTAGCACAGAATTATCGTTATTATGTCTCATCATTATCATAGAATCATAGAGCATGAGTGTTGGAATCTGTATTATCTAATTTGTAATCTTATGAATGAAATCCTTTAATAATGATTTTGGTAAATTATTATGGAACCTTAGCTCTAATACTTTCAATGACCAAGATTTCAGAATACTGACTATTCAATGGAACAGAGTTTGTTGAGCATTTCTTAAGATAATACATTTTCTCCTTAGAAGGAAGCAATTTTGTACCATTTACACCTACTAGCATTTGTTCTTGCCATTAGGAATCACCAAGAATAAGTTAAATCCTTTGTTTTCCTTCTGCATTAAAATGCTTCAGATATCTTTTAAATGACTGTCCTCTCCTCAACCTGTCTTCCTCAGCACATCAAACATCTCCCTGGATTCACATATTTTTAAAAGCACAAAAAGTACCTGTATATACATCCAAAAAGTAAAAGCTATAAAAAACTTAAATGATAACAATCATCAAACTTTTTTTAATTAGAAGCCTTCTTAATAATTAAGAAGCCTGTAACATGAATTTTAATTGATCACATGATTATAGCAACCATGCCACAGAGTCGATGCAAATTCTCAGAATCCTTCTCAAGAGAAACCTCCAGACACAAAAATAGGTCAACGCATGCTATCACTAAAGATTACTTCCCTCATCTCCCTTGATTTTCATATTTTACAGAGGAGGAAACCATGCCCCCCCGGAGGTTAAATATTGTTAACTGGCAAACTAATAGCAAAATCCCAATTTCTAAAATTCCTAGTCTTCCATATTCTGTAAAAGTTTGAAAGATATTTTAAAGATCAGTTAGCTAAATTCTTTATTTTGGTGAAATAGTAAGGTTTTAAAAGGTTAAATGATTAACATGTATTTCCTATGTTTCACTAGTCTCTTTCTTTAATATTAAAAGAAATTTTAAAATATTAAATTACATATATGCACATAGCATACATCTTCAATAGCAGTGACAGAAAGAGCAAACTTAAAACAAAGGTTGTTTTAAGAATTTTGCCCAAGACTCATATGTAACCAAATACCAAAAGGGTATTATTTCGGGAATTGAATCTAAGAAAAGCAGAACTTCTCTGAGAACTTCCTTTGGTATCACAAAGTAACACTGAGTATGATAGAGTAAGGATTTATGTAGGCACTAGAGCTTTTGAAAATATAAAGTCAAGCACCATAATTACCATGGGGAAGACATTCATTAAGAATATATAGGTTTATAATATATGAAGCACATTGAAAATTGTAATCTTGGGTAGGGTCAGGGAAAAGTCAGGTAGCATAAAAAGTATTCTCTGCCAGCAAATTAATTAAATCTCCCAGTTCTAGAAAAGGCCATATATTCTGTATAGACACATAGAAAGGCAGATGTGCGGTGCTTCTGAGAGAGTGCTGTAATCTACTCATAAATAGGGCTCACCAAAGGACACTGACAGCAATTTGGCATTAAAAAAGGGTTCGCATGCATGGAGAATTTACTTTACATTACCTTTTACTGAGGAAACTCCATATCTGACAGGGCATTCTTTACACATCTTTCAAACTTCTTTTGCTCTAGTTTGATGTTCATGTGTGAGCACATATTTAGTCATTAAAGTCAATAATTTGCATTGAGAAAATAGTTTTTGCTTTCTTTTGCTTTTCTGTTTGTCTTTTATTTCCACTGATATTATCCATATAAAGCTATGTATTTTTTAGTGTCAAAAATCTTGGAATGATGTATGAACATCTTAAGGGAAAACTCATCTCAGGCACCAACTCAAACCAAAATATTTAATCAATTAAGAAATTAAAAGCAGAGACTTCTGCGTGTGTGCTTAGTTGCTTCAGTCATGTCTGACTCTTTGAGACCTCAGGGACTGTAGCCTGCCAGGTTCCTCTGTCCACGGGATTCTCCAGACAAGAATGCTGAAACAGGCTGCCATGCCCTCTCCAGGGGATCTTCTCAGCTCAGGGATTGAACACACATCTTTTAAATCTCCTGAATTGGCAGGTGGATTCTTTATCACTGAGACATTTAAATTCTTGTATTTTCATCAAATACTATTTTTTATTTCATTTTTTCTATATTTTTTCATTCATTTTATGCATGCTTGTATTAATTTTATTTTGTATATTATGCTATATGCTAGCCAAATCATACATTTATTCTATATAATGCAGATAAAAGCTATTAATATATGCAGCTTTAAACTGCACTTCCTGTTGTTTCCTGAAATTATTTACACAGATGTTTTGGGTTGTTCATACTGCACAAATATAGACGTGTAAACTGAAGGAGCCCATCCTGAATTCCATCTTTTTTTTGGCAAGGTATTTTGCACCAAATGAGAATAACCAGAATGCTAAAATGATTTGCAATCAACTAACAGAGCAATTTGAAAGACTGGAGCTATAAACTAGAAAAAAGAGAAATAGAGACATTATATAGCTAGCCATTATGATGGAGTGTCTACCTGAATTTCAGTTGCTGGAGGTACTTTTGGAGTACATTTGGAGAAGGAATAGTACTTAAATTTTGTGTTTTCCCAAAGGAAAAATTCAGGATAAATGGATTCAAGTTCTGGGAAGGCAAATTTTGGCTCAATATAAGAAACGTTAAGTTAAAGATGTCCCCAAATAGAGTGAGCTACCTCTAGATTTTTTGTCACCAGAATCATTCAAGCAGAGATTAGTGATTCTTATGATGGTGTTGAGGGATGCATGAATAATCTAAAACCAGATTGGCTGATGATAATCTCTTTACCAACTCTTAAAATTCCATGATTAATTCAGCAAACATTCATTCCATGCTCCAGGCACTTCACATAAAAATAGAAATAAACTGATCCTTACAGTCACAGAGCTAATGAATTTGTTAATTCTAAGATCATATTGGTTGAAAGTCTAGGAAAGAGGGTGTTTTGACTTGTATCCTAATTTTCCATTAACCCCTGCCTCAGTTGTGCCCTCTAAGCACAACCTTTTTAGTTCTAAGTGCATAGCTCCAAGTTAATGCTTAAGCCCTTATTTTGCTATCAAAAGCACTGTTTCCACAGAAAAAATCCTAGAAAAATACAGTGTACACAAAGCAATGTATCTTAACTCCCCTTTCTCTTTTCAGCCATTTTACCTCAAAGGCTTTTCTAAGAATAAAGGAAACATGAACTCATAAATAAAGTCCTTTTTCTCTACTTGCACTGATTTTTTTTTTTCCTTGTAAGTTTTCTTTCATATTTTTTTTTTAAAGTCCTCTCAGTGGCTGTGGTTTACAGTGATCTGTTTCCTTCAATTTTTTATTGCTTTTCAATGTATTCACTTCCCCCAAATCTTTTTGTTTCTATATTCTAAAAGATTTTTGCTGTTCTTTTTCAGTTTAACTTCTTTTTCCTCATCTAATTTCACTCTCCCATTTCTTTCTTTTCTTGCATGTAATCTGTTAAGACTCTAGCTGTATGGTGCATATTTCTTTTATTTATCTATAAAATAACAACAACAACAACAAAAAGTTTCTCTGACAACCTTTCCTCAAAACTTCAAAATATTTTGGTTGAATTGTCTTCTTTCCATGTGAGATATAAGGATATCTATGCTTCTTCTCTTACTACTAGATTTGATAAATTTTATAAAAGTTAAATGACCTTTTTTTCTATGTTTTCAATTATGCATACTTTGGTTTTTAATTGCAGGTCCTAAATTTAGGGAGAAAAATGACTTATTTTTTATAATAAAATATATTAAGTCATCTGTGAAGCTAACAACAGTCAAGAGCTACAAATGAAGGGAAATAAAGAGAGTAGAGGTAAGTGTGAATGAGGAGAGGGGTCCCTACAAGAGTGAAAAGAAGAATGACTGTGTTCTAAAAATTCATTCATTTGTTCAACATTTAGTGAGTAGCAAACACTGTGGACATAGAAGAGTTCATAAAGGATAGGATGGAATCATAGAAACTTAAAGAGTTGAACATGAATGAGAACTCCAGCTTTGCTGGGGAGGAAACAGGAGACTGCAAAAGACACAGTGCACTTCAGTCAATTCTGAGTAATCCTGGCCACTTTAGGTTTCTCCAAGCCTCACTGTTTATTGTTTAAATATGAATATTAACAATTTTGAACTGTGTTCCTTTGTGTGGAATGAATTAAGAAAATAGGGATTATTAAGCTTACTTACACTGTGCTGGACACACAGAAAACCCTCTGCACATCTCCTGTTCCTGCTTTTAGTGTGAATTTTCCAAGCAGACCTAGGGAAACGAACCGCTCTCCAAATGGAAGGACCCAACAATGCAAAGGTCTGTGGGCAAGGAAGATTATTGACATTGGAAAAGACGGGGAGGCCAGAACAGTGTACATCCAGGGTAAGTGCATAAAGTAAGGACTAAAAATGTACTTAGAAATGAGATCACGAAGGCCAACCAAAGATTTCAGAGCTTTCAGGGATAAGAGACTCTGCATTTGTGAACGAAGATTTATGGTCCAGCCTTTAATGGTCAGTGATCACATCAGTGAAAATTCCTGTAAAGAATTTGCTTTGTTTATATACACAAACATGTCTCACTTTGGCTACTATTCTAAGGAATACCATAAACAGTGTTGCCACACACAGGCACACCTATAGACACACTCACTGTTTTTCTTTTAAGACATTTACCAATAATCTTCCCAGCCCAAAGGCAGTATTCTAGTTCCTTGCCTCAAAGATCCTAATGAGTCACAAACTTGTAGTGCAAAGCCCAACATGCCCTCAAAACAAGCCCCTGCAGGAGCAAGAAGGACCAGTTCCCCTGGTGAAAAAGGAAATCAAGAAGGTGGGCGTTTCCCATAATGACTTACAGTTTGTGTTTTTATAGGTTAAGACTCTGCTGGAGTTTGAGCCCTGAGGGCTTAGCTCCTTTCAAAATTATCAGCCTGAAAGAGGTAAACTTGAGCTGGCTGGAGGACCAAGGCCCTCCCCCACCTCCCTCAAATGCCACCAGCTGAGCTGACAAAAGAAAGCTTGGCAAAAAAGCCATTAGCCTATGCTCAGCTCCCACATCTGGATGACCTTGATTTGCGGAGTATTTAGATTTAATTGAAATGGCTTATACCTAATTTTCTATAACCAGATGAATAAGCATTATAATTAAAGTACATATAGTTTTGTGTGATGCTTTTGAAAGTTCAGATGCTAAAATAATTGAATTTTGAGTTAAAACTCACAAAATATGTGCATTTTACAACCTCCAAAGATATGTCATATAAAAAGTCTTTGTAAAACATTGAAAGGTCCATTTATTTTTTTCTATACAATCAGTTGAGGAAACTGCATAGCACCTTTCTCTGAAAATGATACAGGTTGTTCTTATGTAATCCTTTACAGTTAAAAAAAAATCATATACAACTGTGCAAGGAATTCTGAAATAGCATGCTGAAATAGGTAAAGATTTACTCAAATTCTGTAATTCTCCTGTATCAGTAGGCTCTATGTGGTGGATGCATGAGTTGTCTTGATATAAAAGAGATAGACTATTAACAGAGAATGCAGAAGGGGGCAGCTGCACTGCTTCATGAGGACCACCATACCTGTTGATTAATGGAGAGGCCTTAACAGCACTCTTCTTCCAGGCTTCTTGCCATGAGGAAAGGGGAGGAAGGGAAAGGTAGTGATGGCAGCAACACCTGGGGAAGGGAGATGGGGAAATATGTAAAGGGAAAATCAGCAGCCCCTACACCACGGTGTCCATCCATAGACTTGCCAATGAAACAACTTCCGAAAACCCTGAGCTTGTTTGCTTTCTTTTTTAAAAAAATCTAGATAAATTTCAAAGATAATTTAAACAAATTAGGTATTTTGAATGGTGCTAATCTCATCACTCTCCAACTATCAACTATCTTGTTCTGAGTTTGGGACCTGGGGGCTGCTACCTGTAATGAGCGACCATCTCATTCTCACTTTTTGACTAGACAGACTAGCTTAAGGCAGGACTAGGCAGGACTTTGATATGTGGGTATAGTGGTTTGTTTTTTCATTTTTCTTTTCTACAATAGATTTAAGAAAAACACTGCAGGATAAATAGTACCAAATGGGTATGTATATTTTTCCCCAACACACAGTAGGATTATTACCATTTACTTGTTCTGCCTCCATCTAATTGCCATACATCTAAATGCTCACAACACATTGTCTTTATTATGTTCTCCTAAGGGTGTGTAGTTTTGATATCAAAACAATTTCAACTTGTTATTTTAACAAAAAAGAATTAGATTTAGTAGAATCCCTATACACTGCAAGAGACCAAACTAATAAAAGTTGTAAAAAGGTTCATGTTTTAATTATAGTTTTGTAGACATGGTTTAATCTGAGCTATAAGTAATTTTTTAAAGTAAATAGAGTTACATGGAAAGTAGTACAATGAAAAAATTTCATAAAACATTGATGATAATACTAAACTCTTTGAATTGTAGTAGTGACCAACTGGTTTAATGAATCAATATAAAGACAATACCACCCCTGAAAAACACATACTGCTACATATTTTGCTCTTGATATTTGTTTTCAGAGAAATCTTTGCCTTTGTATGTTTATATTGAAATACAAACTTCATATGAAAAATATCATTTTACATGATTTAGGGAAGCTTTTTTACACCCTGGAGATAAGCTTATTAAAATATGTATATTTTTTAAGAAAAGAAGAGGTCATCCGCTGTGATCGGGTTATTAGTAATGGAAACATTTATGCATGTGTAGAGGCAGGGAGTATATGGGAAATTTCTGTACCATCCTTTCAGTGTTTTTGTGAACCTAAACTGTTTTTTAAAAAAAGCCTTAAGCATTGTAATGTAAAAGATAGGAGAGAATTAATTTTGGGGGGGAAAAAAATGGTTTTGACCCCTCACACCCATACATTTCTTAGTGTAATATCTACAGAAGGGTTGGGACATTCTTGAGTTTTTCTCTAAAGACAGGAATTTATGTGAAAAGCTGTTTGCATTCTTGCTTCTGAATGTGATTCTGACCATTAATCTAAATGTTTAGGAAAGCAGCTATCACAAAGATCTTTGAGGTTTGGAACATGATAATCCTTTTGGTTTTGCCTTAATCCTATTTAGACAGGATGTCTCAAAACTTCCCAGTTTCTCAACTCTTTTGGTCTTTGACACACTGCTTACTATTAGGCATCATCTCTGTTTAAAATAACATATCCACCTAATACTTAGGTAATAGTATTAGTCAGCCCTTGAATTGAGAAATTTGGAAACTAATAGGTTATCAGAATAGATTAGCATCAAAGAATTCTGAAGGCACATGCACTGTCTAAGCCTGTTGAATTAAAATAAATAAACTCAAAAGTAGTAAACTTAAATTTTATTTGATATGATTGAACATAATTTTTTACAGCTTTGCTTTTTTTTAATAAATTTTAATTTTGTATTTAATTTTAAAAATACTAATTGCCATCACACATATTTTAAAATATTTAGCATTAAAAAAAAATTCATTCGAATCAGTTCTACTCAGGTGGATGGAACTGGAGCCCATTATGCAGAGTGAAGTAAGCCAGGAAGAAAAACAATACAGTATACTAACGCATATATATGGAATTTAGAAAGATGGTAACGAGAACCCAGCATGCGAGACAGCAAAAGGAACGCAGATGTATAGAACAGACTCGTGGACTCTGTGGATGAGGGCAAGGGCGGGATGATATGGGAGAATGACATTGAAACATGTTAATTATCATATGTGTAATCAATCGCCAGCCCAGGATTGATGCTCGGGGCTGGTGCATTGAGATTTCCTGGGGGGGAGGGAGGAGGGAGGGGGGAGGGAGGAGGGAGGGAAGAGGGAAGGGGGTTCTGGAGGAGGAGCATATGTAAACCCATGGCGATATCATGTCATTGTATGGCAAAACTAATAAAAAAAAAGAAAAAAAAATAATAAAATTCAAGCACCCCTCCAAAATTAAAAGCCACATATTCCAGTAATCTCAAAGTAACAAAATTATAATTAATTATTTTTACATTTAAATATTCGTGATTGATAATTTGGAGATTAGTATTTTATCTTTGGAAGAATCAAGTGTGTGAATCTTCTAAGCCAGAAAATAAAAGGGGCCCACATGTTCTTAATTTATGGCACAAAAACTTGAGTTTAGCACGAAACACAGAAGTTTTTGTACATGAAACCCTAATACCATAAGGATTTTATATACAGTATGTTCTTCCTTTGATCTTGGGAAGGGTAGATTATCATGAGGTAATATATTTGAAAATTTGCACCACACTGTGAAACATACAAAGATAACCAAAGGCGTACTTATGAGAAACTTTGGAAAATAAATATACACACACAAAACAGAGATAACGCTCACAGTACAACTTATCAAGAGGTAACAAGTAATATAGAATGATTTTATAAATATCTGAGTTTATAAATAACTAAAACAACTTAGAATGGTAATCAAAAAGATTAAATGGACATTTTTGAGTCATAAATTCATAGAGTGGAGGACAGAGCTTCATGGATTAAGGGAAATAAAAATGAAAGCTATTTTTTTCCTATTTAAGAGGTAGGAGCCAGGGTAATAAAATCATTCCTGGTACTAACAGGGTATTTGTTAGGAATATGCTTATAGGCAATCTTATGAGCTAGATTTTTACCTGGCTAGAAAAGGGAAAATGTACAATATGATGCATGAAAATAAAAAGTAGATAGAAAAATGATTTGTGATCTTACTGAGTAGAATTGGCAATTAAGAATTTGTAAAGAGATTGATTTTCCAAAAGGACAGGAATTCAGTCATGTAGATAAAATGAGAATATCATATAAAACACTATGGTTCAGCCCTCTGTGGTTCTGTTCTCAGAAAAATGTATGATGTAAGTAGAAATAAGGATAGTAACATATTGATACAGAGAACACAATGTCAAGCTGTAGGGCCCAAGAATAAGGCACAAGACTTACTTCACATCCTTAAAAATATATAGTCATTATGTGGGGAACAAAATAAGGTCAAATTTCTTAGTGTTTGGAAACTAAAAAAAAGCAAAGAAATAAAGGGATAAACTTTGAGAAACGAGACACAGAGCTACTTCTTCAAGACTGAGTCGGATATGGAAAAAGGATAAAAGAAAGAAACAGTTTGTAGAAAAGAAAACTGACACAGCCTAATGCAACATGGTGAGAAGAAGGTTGGTTAGTATTGGCAAGTAAGAAGTCAGTCAAACCAGACAGATGATACAGTGGGACCATATAATAAGATTGGGAATCAATACACCTTGATAAATAGAAGAGACACATCAAACAACGGGTATAAAGCAAGAGCTTAATTAGGCAATGAGACTGCTGTTCTCTGCTTGATGATCTTAAACCTTTATCACAGCATCTATTATCTGGTACAAGGATATATGAGAAAAGGCCATTACCATACGGCATAAACATTCTTGTAACAGTATTGTTATCATTATCCTATTTGTGAGGTCTGTCTTAAAAATACATTTTCTCTAAGAGTTAGAAAATTGCTATTTTAGCTCTGGTTCTGACCTAAAATTCTCCCTGAGTCTCATCTTTATGTGTGCTAAGTCACTTCCATCCTGTCCGATTCTTTGAGACTCCATGAACTGCAGCCTGAACAGGAACAGTCTACCATATTTCAACAGTTCAATTTCCTCTCATTCTCCTTCTTGCTAAGAGTGACTGGATAGTTATCAAAAGGAAATTGTATTCATCTTAATGCTGGGTGTGTCTGGGCTTCCCCTGTGGCTCAGTGGTAAAGAATCCGCCAGTAATGCAGGAGATGTGGGTTTGATGGCTAGGTCCAGAAGATTCCCTGAGGAAGGAAATGGCAACCCACTCCAGTATTCTTTCCTGGGGAATCCCATGGACTGAGGAGCCTGGGAAGCTACAGTCCATGGACATGACTTAGCAACTAACAACAATGGTGTTTCTAGGCAGGGCTGGAGCATGAAGAGGTCGGCTTGGTTGTTGCTAGCTCCTGCAGGGTAGAGTTAGCTGGTACCCTGGTATATTTTTAAGATTTCTTAACTCAATAAAAACATAATTTTTTGTCTTTTTTTCTCTCTAACTGAAAATGTTCATTACTTTTATTTAATGAGATAAACACTACACATTACATCCTAACAATAAATTTTCATGATGACAATTAGAGTATTGCCATACAAATCTGTACCTGTAATCCATTTTTCTGACAATTTCACTAAAAGTTCAAGATTTTGTTGCACTGAAAACATTTTATAAATCTTCTAGCAAATCTATAATATTCCACTTTATTATTTTCAAATTCCTAATGTTTTACCAATCTGCTAAGAATTTCTCGGTTTATAGCTTACAATAGCATAACCCACAGTGTGCTTCATACAAACTAACAAATGAGCTACCCTAGTGTCGAAGATATCAGTAATGTTCACTTAGAATTTTAATTAATGTATGATTCACCCAATATAATTAATATTCTAAATTTAGTTTTCCCTACAAAATACATTTTAATGAGGATTTTGCTCTTTTTTTTCTTGACATAGAATTGTTTGAGTAAATTTATAAAACTATGGAAATCCTAAATTCTCACGTAAAACATTTTTAGTCTCTACAGCTAAAATTTGTCATATCAATTTGATTATTTAGGTTTGTTCATCAAATATTTAAAGAGTGTTCAATCTGTGCTATACACTGCTTTAATCAGTAGTACTTAATTAAACATTTGGATTTCAGGACTCCTCTAGCCTCTTAAAAACTGTAAATGACCCGAAAGTGCTTTTTTTTTTATGTGAGATACATCATTGGTAGTCAGTATATTCAAAAATAAAATTGACATTTTTCAAATTAATTGTAAATGCATTTGAAAAAAGTCATAATAAAGTCATTTCTTTTCAAAATAAAATATTTTTGTGAAAAATTATTACCATACTTTATAGAACCAAAAATAAGCTAGAATAGTGATATTATGATATGTTCTAATACAGATTGTGACAGGAAAAGAGCAAAGATGAATAGGGTCAGTATGTGCTCCACAGAAGAGGTGATATTTGAAGTTAACTTTAAAGAAAGACTTGAAGGGATGGATGGAAACATTGGTGAAAGAGGTTAAGCCCATTCTGATGAAAGAAGGACATGGCTAAACAGAGCATGTTGTAATAGAAAGAACATGGATTTTGTTTGTTTGTTTGACAAAGTTTCCTCAAACTCCATCTCAGCTATTTTGGCTGTAAGGCTTTGAGTAAATCACCTAAGGTCTGTGAGCTTCTCTTTGCTTTCTTGTGAACCTACAGATTAAGAATGTCATGAGAACTGAGATGAAAAATGTAAAATATTTTCACAGGTGGCAGTTAATTGGAACTCTAGTATAATGTGTTTTGTTGCATATTTAAGGACAGTGAATTCGTTATCACGCTGAGAGCATAAAATACTATGATATGTAGGGAGGAGAACGGAAGTTATAAACAAGAGTGAAAAGGACAGCAGAAAAGAAGAGCTGGTGTGGAGGTTAAAGGTGGGTATGAGTGATTTTAAAAAAAGACAGAAACAGTAATATGAAATGAACTACCTTGGAAACTCCAATGAGAATCACTTCTCACACAGGCCTTAGCAAACCCATAGAAAATCTCTATTTCCACTTGGTGCCCTCCTACCCTTTCCCAGGAATACATACAAATGAACAAACTAAGGTTTTAGATAAATGAATTACTCCAGTATCATCATAAATATAGAACAAATATGTAAAAAATAAAATGGGTGACAAAAAACTTAAGACAAATTTAACCAACCACGTTGATGCTTATAGAGGTTTAGTTGACCTGAATCTTCCATGTCTCTGTGAAATTAGATTTCAATTAATCTTAGCAATGAATGAATGAGTGAATATATAAATAAAAGTATATTTTAAGCCATATGAATAATGTATTAAGAATCTGAACTCACAACTGTGATGTTCTCAACTTGGAATTGAAAATCAGGAGACTCATAAAGTCTGCAAATTGATTTCAACTTATCTAGAAAACACTTTTATTAAGAGTGTGGTACATAGATAATGTTATGACTTTTCTCCATGCTGGTTTGTACAATCCAGATGCTATCTTTGATCTTTAAGACTTCATTGATAGAATGTTAAAAACTGTTTCCCAACAACAAAATATTTTCTGCCGATGCACCTTAGTTCTGACAGTTATGGCACAGAAGAAAAAAATATACTTAGTAGAGAAGCACAGCTTTAAAATGTAAAATAAACTCTTTTTCAAGGTCCAGGTTTAGAATTTTATAAAACATAATAAATATCCTGGCTCATTGTACAGGCACTGGCTGTAGAAATACGCCAATGACAGGTAAGAACAATGTGAGTTTTAGATGAGAATGTTTGCAATATTTTATAAAGAGTTTAGGACTAGACCATACATTGTTTTACAAAGCATGTTTTACATCAACCCATCATTTTGTTTGGTTTCTTCACTACCAAAAGCAAACCCAGCCTAACTTATCAAAAGAGAAAGCAAAGAAAATAAAGTATTAAAGCCAAGGTAATAATGGTAATTATGGTTTGACCTTGGACCCAAGGAATATTAATTTATTCTTTAATTAATTCAGCAAATATTTACTGAGCACCTACTCTATGTCAGGCACTGTATTAGTAGCCTGAGATAAAAAGAACATAAAAACACGATTTCAATCCTCTGGTAGCACAAGTAGGTAGGATATTTTATAAATAAGTAAATACAACATTTTATTCCACTCAATGCACATACAAATTATAAAAATTATTTTCAGGAGAATTTTGTTGTAAAAAACAAATACTGTAAAAATGAGACCAAGCTCTTTTCTTTATAACTTTCCACATTCTGGCTTTGTAAATATGGATAGTAAAGCTCTATGTCCAAAAGATAGGTGTCTACCTCCATGTGGCACTCATCATCCAGGACTTACTAATGGCTGAAATTAAACATACATGATAAATTTTTACCTTCATTTTCAGGTCTCATGTGCATGTATGTGAAGGCAGGACATAAGCACAATCAACTTATGGTGATAACTTTGGGATAAAATATCCCTGATAAAATATCCCTATTCAACCATTCCCCCCTATAGCACTATTTGCATACAGTTTCTTCATTGAAATGTCTCTTTTCTTTACAGTTTTTTTCACTACCTCCCCTCTCTTGGCATCAACTACTCTATTCTAATTTTGTCAAGTCAAACAACAGTTGTCAATTCTGTGTGAATTTAGCCATATAAATGTAGTTACCTACTCACAACTGAGAAACTGTTTTTTCTTGATCAAGAATGCTTCAGTCTTGAATAAGTTTAGCAGAAGCTACTCTAAGTCATGTTGAGTTTACCTAAATGAAAATGAAAACAAAATGGATGATTTCCTTTGTAAAGTTGAAATAACTCCATTCTGCACTGTTATTTATAATTTTAAACCTCAAGGAATGATTATTCATAGATCTGTGGAATGGAAGGAAAGTAAAACAGTCTGTTCACTCTATCCTTCATTTGGAATACTTTGCCCACTGTGCAGTTAATGTATTTTAATTTATTTTTAAAACACAAGTTGTCCTTTGACTATAAAACATCTCAGATGCTTAGTAAACCTTTTTTTGTGTATTATTTTCTTCTCAGCATACTTGTGTACAACCTGAGAGGGAGGCAGCATGTTCTAAGCTGGAATTCAGTGAATTCATGAGAACACCTTTTTTGAATACTGTCATTTAAATTACATGAACTTAAATGCCAACTTTGGGTAATGCTATTCCCTCGAGGCATATATATTATTTCATTATGGATGCATTAATTCACAATGTTTTATTTCAAGCCTATAAAATATGGTATCTTCTTGAGAAATCTGACAGCTGATAAAACTGCATTAGAATGGTGTGTGTGCACGTTTCCATATTTCCACAAAGTTGCTGATTTCTTTTTATTTGAGTCAGCTGTCTGAATTAGTTGCACAGCATTAAATTTAATAAACAGCATATGGACTTGATAATGTGTGAGAAGAACCTGTTCTTTCTCTCCCCTGCTGCCTATATGCTCTTTTATCTTTCAATTAAGTGATACATTTCCTGGCTAAGTTTATTTTAAGACTATTGTGTAAAAAGAAACCAAATCTTTGAAACCTTTGTCTTAGTATACCTTCTCTAGATGTACATAATGCACAAAATATGTCACATACTTTTCCATTTATAGAAACAAAATCTTTAAAATTTTTATATTATATGCTTAAATTTCTCAGGTCTTTATTCAGTCAACTAATAGAAGTTCATTGTAAGAAGAAGGTGAAATCACCATTTTTTAAGTTAAAATTTTACTGACAAAATACACTGAATTTCTCAATAGAGTTTCAGTCAAAAGCAGTTCAGAAAGTACGATAATAAAAGTTTTCTGAAAGTTCAAGACAAAAGAAATATCTACTTTTTAAAATATGGACCCAAACTACTAAAGTTTAATTGCCTGCACACCAGAATTCTTCATTCTGGGGTAAACACTGGCCTCAAACTCTAGGCGTGTGCTTATCAACCCTGGTCTGCTTTTCCTCTAACACGAACTCAATTAAACTTCCTATTCTTAAAGGACCTTTCCATTTCTTGTCAGTGAAAGAAACAGGTAAGGAAATACATCAAGAGTAGATAGGTACATGGAAAGTTATATTCTGTGTAAGAGCAATAAGATACTATGTATTCTAAACTTTCCTACATCAAATTTAGATTTGCAAAGCCAGGCCATGTATGATTACAAATGCTGAGGGCAAACAATTATAGTGGTTCATTCTTTTGAGACATCACATTATAACACCATCCCTTTTTTACAAGGCATTACTAGAATATTCCCCAATGTGTATATTAGATTTCTTTATAGAGACAGTCATGTTCCTACAAGCCATAAATTTAATAAATCACCAGATATATAACTTTCATTCTCACATTTACATTACCAAGTATTTTATGGAGCAGTTTTCTTAGTCATAGCAGTGAGACTGTTCAGTGATATAAATAAATAAATACTGTTTCAGCAAAAACCCTTAACTCTAAAGGAATGGAATCTCACAAGAATACAATTCACTATTAAAGAGAATTCAGCTATCAATAGGGTCTATCTTGGATTGTCTCTATGAAGGTTTATTAAGAGTAGTATCAGAAGGACTTTATTCTAACAAGCATTGCAGAAGCCAAGGACGGAGTTATGGCTGGGTTCCAGTGACGAGAGAAAGAGCTTGAAAAGCCTAATATACCACAATACTGAAATTGTCATTATAAATAACTGGTACCTTTACTTTGGATTATCATATGTTTTCAACGGAAACGTCAAATGCCAAGTCTGTCGGTATGTGTCTCGGGCGCAGAGCTTCTTGTTGAGACCTGGTGTGCACTAGCAGAACTAGGCCGAAGTGCTCCCAAAGAACTCTCATGCTTGTATTAGAAAACAAAATTCCTTGTACAGAAAATCAGACCTTAAGGTGTAAAGACTGTTTTGAAATGATGAAACATTTGACTGATCCAATGAAATTACTTTAACGCGATATTTTAAAATACTCTAACTCTAAAATACTCTAAAATACTTTAATACAGCTCTTTTAACTTAATCGGCACAATTCCCTAAGCGTACATTATAAAAATGCAAGTATACGTCTTATTCTTGGTGGGGGGTGGGGAAGCGGGGAATTGGGGATGGGGTGGGGAACCAGTAGAAGGCATTAGAAAACTATAGCCTTAAGTTAACCTTATTGTCTTTTGTTGGTTTTTACCTAAAGGGTTATATTGAATTCCAAATTCTCATGTTAAATAATGAGAGAAAAATTTCCAAATTCTAAAGGCACTTGCTCTACATGTTTTCTATTTGCAATTTAAGAAACTTACTTCAATACAGGAGTATTGCTTATATTTATGATAAAAGTCTTATATGGTAGGAGACTGTCAAATTTGCAAATGATGAAACTATTGGCTTTAATAGAACAGTTCCAAAATAGAGTTTCTGGAGGCATAGTTTATTACTCAAATTATTTCCAAGAAGTGCTTTAGGCTTCTTAGCCCAGCCCATCAAGGATGGTGTGTCATGCATGTGCGTGTATGCGTGCGCGTCTGTTTCCTTGGTGAGCAATGCTGAGTCTTCTTAAAGTTTGCTCATAAATTTCAGAATGAGCTTCCAAAAATTACAGTAACTAAGTCAAATTCTCCACATGTTGTGCCACCAAATAAAATATCTGTCCTCAAAATTGTTTAGGAAGGCATATCAGGTATACAAGTAGATAGTTCATAAAGGCCAATCAATAAGGACACTAGCTAAATGAAGTGCAAAAAATATTATAATGGATCCTTTTGCTCTTTGGAATCAATGGCAGTAACCTTTGTTTAGAAAGAATGTCTGTCTGAGCAATAACTTGTACCGATATTTCTCAAGCTGCTAAAACGAAAAGAACTCAGAGGCAGGCATCTCTCCATTTAGCTATACTATGTTTTCTGTTCTTTATTCCCCTATTTAGGCAGGAGAACTGCCTTAACCACTTCAGAAATGCCATACCATCATCCCAGGAAAGGAAATGAAGGCCTTAGTACTGATGCTAAAATATATATAATAGACACAAATGAGCAGCAGGGGTAGATGTGGGTTTTCAGTTACTTTATGGCTAGGTCAGTTATTAACAAACTAAACATGCCAGCTTCTCAGTGAAAAGAGATTATTTGCACTTAATCCCACACTGAAATATGCATTATCTTTTCTGCATGTTCCTAAATACATGAAGTGATTCCATATGTCAAATAAAAAAGCAATATTCTTTTTCAATATGAAAATCAAATTACAACAGCTTAAATGCTAGCACCAATTGAGTTATCAATCTATATTTGTAAGGCATGTCTTCTCCTGACTACTAAAAAAAAATTAATAAACTATACTACTGGAAAATAAAGGACTTAAAAAATCTTTTGTACAGATGATATATATGTCCTTTTACTTATTTATGACAGTGGTTTTGAAATTATTTTTCAATTTATTTTAATTTGCTACTGTATCTAAGGGAGCTTCTTATTCTGAAGTACCTTTGAGCAAATTCAATCATTTAGATCAGCTGATAGACATAATCAAAATAAATATCCCTAGAGAGGCAGGGGTTTAGGTTGCAGTTAAAAATATGTATGCCCCAGTCCTGAAATAGCTATTTTCTAATTCAATTAGGTACTATAAAAATTCTATTATTTAACAGAGTCTGCTGCTGCTGCTGCTAAGTCACTTCAGTCGTGTCCGACTCTGTTCGACCCCATAGAAGGCAGCCCAACAGGCTCCCTCTTCCCTGGGATTCTCCAGGCAAGAATACTAGAGTGGGGTGCCATTTCCTTCTCCAATGCATGAAAGTGAAAAGGGAAAGTGAAGTCGCTCAATCATGTCCGACTCTTTGAGACCCCATGGACTGCAGCCTACCAGGCTCCTTTGTCCATGGGATTTTCCAGGCAAGAGTACTGGAGTGGGGTGCCACTGCCTTCTCCATTAACACAGTCTAGTAGTTCTGAAAGTAGTAATATAGGTATATAAGTGTTTATCCTATATTTACCCTACAAAAAAGAATATTTGAAAGAAAATTTCTCTAAGTTTACAAATTTAGCTTGCTTTTTGCTTATTTTGAAAATTACAACATTACCGAGACATTAAAGTATTAAATAAACTTTAAGTATCTTTTTAATGCTTGCTTTATTGAATGGTGTGCATAATTAAAAAGTTAATTGCTCTGTTCCCACAATCTTTGGGAGTCAAGGGACCAACTCCAGAAGCAGGCTTTTAGTGCTGTACTTTCTTATACACAGGCATTATTCTATCCAGTGAATTACCTTCCCTACCTAGGCAGAAGGATCCAATGAAGACAAGTGTGTGTGTGTGTGTGTGTGTGTGTGTGT